>JAIKVH010001092.1:0-10677 GCA_024679275.1 Phytophthora niederhauseri
ACGACCAGCGAGATGTGCGTCTTTTCCTTGCCCATGGTTAACTGCGGAGACACAAGCGAGCGAGCGAGCGAGAGAGAGAGTTAGACGCTTGCGATCTTTCCTCTGGCTGGCGGCGGGAGAGCGAGCGCTTACCTTCTTCAAAGAAAATCTGAGAGTGAGGACGGCGGTGGGCGGCGGCGAGGAGGATCTTTTCCCGCTGCTGCTTTCCTTGCCATTGAAAGCTCGCTCGCGCGTTTTCAGCCAATCCGCGGCGATGACCCCACTTTCAGCCAATGGCGGACGCCACAGCGCGACGCTTCCTGACCAGCGGTTTTTGCTGGCGGCGATTTTGTATGGGTTCATGATGTGGTGCACACCACGAGGTGACGACACGACCTTCACTCCTGCGAGCCGCTCAAGATTCACCTGCTGCAAGTGTGCACACTTGGGTTGACTTTTCGCGCAGTTGGCGGTGTGGTGCATGAAGGTGAGCGGGGCGACTCCGCATGGGGGCGCATCAGGGCTTACTTATAAAAAATATGTAGCCGCGTGCTTGCAAGGCCTCTCGGTCTCCGACGGCGGTATCCCCGAAGTTGAAGCTGGGAGGTACCTGGGTATTTCCAGCCGGCCAATCAGCGCCGGCTGAAGCGATAAGATGCGCGCGGCGAACGAAGTTGAAGCTGGGAGGTACCTGGGTATTTCCAGCCGGCCAATCAGCGCCGGCTGAAGCGATAAGATGCGCGCGGCGATGATGCTCGCCTGCGGGCCGCTGCGGCGGCGCCGCGTCCTCGGCTGCCGCCCTTCCTTCCGGCCTGGTCGGGGCCGACGACGAAGGCGATGGAGAGGACAGCTTGCTGCGGCATATCCGCTCTTTATGCAAGTTGAAGCCGCCGCCCAATGTTAGCGCTCAACAGCTACGGTCTGGCGCCGCGAGCCAGCGGCAGCAGCAGCAACAACAACGCCGCCCCGGAGCGCGTGACGCTGCCGCGCCTATGTGGCGCCGGGCTGCCTGCCGCGCGCGAGATCCGCTCGCTGGGCAAGCTGGACATCCTGGCGCGTAGGCCGGGCCACCCGCTGTTCCGCACCACGACGGGCTACGACTACGGGCGCTACCTGGACTTCCAGGACGTGGCGCTCAGCTGCCCCAAGAACGACGGGCTACGACTACGGGCGCTACCTGGACTTCCAGGACGTGGCGCTCAGCTGCCCCAAGTACGCGCGGCCCGCCGCCTTCACCAAGGAGTTCATCGCCGGCAACTACGCGGACAGCAGTCTGCTCTCGCTCGAGAACAGCCGGAGACGCGCCGAGAACTGGCAGCAGAAGATGGCGGTGCGCACCTCGCGGATGCGCGTCAAGTACGCCGAGCTGCAGCACGTGCTGGAGGAGAAGAGGGAGCTGCGCCGCATCGAGCGCGACCGGCGCCGCCACGAGATGGAGCTGCTGCGCTCCGCCGTGGTGCAGCTGCAGGCCAGGCTGCGCGGGTTCCTCACGCGGCAGACGATCTCCCAGGAGAAGCTCAAGCGCGACACGGAGGCCGCGCTGTGCATCCAGCAAGCTAGTCGGGCTCGCGCGCGAGTGCGCGTTGCCAAGCAGGTACTGGAAGCCAGGCGGCGAGAGAAGCAGGAAGTGTTCGTCGTCAAGATCCAGCGCGTCTGCCGCAGCTTCCTCCAACGCAAGCGCGCCAGGCACCAGCTGATGAGTCTGCGCGAGGCCAAGCGACAAAAGGCGATCGACCTCGAGCACGAGGCTCAACCAGCTGATGAGTCTGCGCGAGGCCAAGCGACAAAAGGCGATCGACCTCGAGCACGAGGCTCTGCGTCAACGCGCTGGTGCAGCCAAGCAGATCCAGCGGCTGGCGCGAGGGCACCTTGCTCGGAAGGACCTCCATCGCCAGCCTTCTAGCGCCTCCAGCACAGCGTCGGACAAAGATGACAAGGATGCGCTGCTCTCGATCAACGGGAGGATTCGCAGTCGCGGTGCGCGCCGGGTTATCGCTCAGATGCAACAAGTGCGGCGCAAGCACACCAAGGCCGCCGCACGTATCGCTGCCTTACCGCCTAAATAATGCTGCTTCGAAGCTTTTTATCTAATGACTTATTAACCAAATCAAATTCTAGGCAATACGCATCATGCATTATGCCGCCTTGCACGGCTCAGCTTCCCGTTCTACTACTACGTTCGACCAACTTGAAGCACGTCGACAAGCCGCGAGCTGCATTCTGCGTCTATTCGGTGTCGGAGCGCGGGAAGAAACCGAGGATATCCTTAATGAGGATATTCCACACGACTTGCACGGCGACCTCGGCAACGATGAGCCATATCACGATCATTTCCAGCTTCGTGTCGTGCTGATGCGCGAGCTGCTGGCTAAGCACGTCCAGCCTGTAGCGTTCATACCCACAATAACAAGTTAACCACTGTGCAAGTCGTACGAGAGGAACTGTGTAAGACGTACAGCTCGCGCAGGATATCCAGCCGCGTATTGAGGATCTGCACGCGGTTGTCCACGCTCAGGTACTTCATCACCTTCTTGTACAAAGGCTCGTATTCGTCGTCCTCCCAGAAGAAGTCCGGCTCGTCCAGCATGTCCGAGTTGAGATTCACATCGCTCCGCTGCACAGGAAAACAATCGAAGTTAAGATACATAATGCAGCTCGACGTCTGCAAACTCGGTGGTCTCCTCCCTTACCTCGATAAATAACCGTCCAATGAGCTTGGAGATATCGCTCTGCGAGTACTGGATCGAGCCCGTGGCCGCAAGGTTTTGCGGTACGTGCTTCGTCTCACGGATGGTCTCCTCCACGCGCTCCTCAAACACGTCGAGTTTGGACGACTGCGCCATCGCAAAAGACACGGCCAGCTTCTCCGACGCGCGGTTGCTGCTCAGCGTGATGGCGTCGTTGCAGATAAGGCTCGCATCGCCATACGTGTAGTCCATGTCCTCCACTTCAACTTGCTTGACCGGGCCCACCGAGAATGCCCCCAGCGCTACCAGATGCGCCTGCTCCTCCGCTCTTGTCAGCCCCCAAAAGACCGCGCAACCCGTCCTGCAACAAAAGTAAGAAAACCTAGTGAGTCACCCAGCACCAATCCCCTCAACCTCTCAAGCACCAGCTTACGCGAAGTAGAAAGCGTCCTTCTGCTGGTAGGGCACCGGCGCCCCCTCCCTGTCAAAAGTCAAACACAGTACACCACAACGTCAGATAAAGCTCCACAATAGCCAACGCACAGAACCACCGAATCCAACTAACGCAAGGTTTGGCGCCGGGGCGCAGCTCGAGTGGATCGCGCCCATGTACATCTTGTGCCTCCAGCCGTCGGGGTGCAGCTCTCCGCCCGGCAGTTGGCCCGTTTCCACTCGCTCGAGCCACTTGAGCAGCTTGAAGAGCTGCAGCTGGTCGCACGTGCAGTAGGCCGACACGCGCAGCTTGGGCGCGCTCGGCGGCTCCCTCAGCTGCTTCTTGATGGTGCGCATGCGCGACCGGCGCGTGGTGTGGCTCACGGTGCCCGGCGCCGGCAGCGGCTTGGAGCGCTTGAACTTGCTACGCGAGCCCAGGCCGTGCCAGTTGGCGCGCGGGATCTGGCGGAAGGCGTCGGGCGCCTGCTGGCGGTAGCTGGTGGGCGAGAACTGCCGGTCCAGGTCGCTGAAGTCCTCGTGCTCGTCGCTGTCGTCGGCGCTGCTGCCGTCGCTGTCGGCGCCGAAGAAGCGCCGCGAGCCGTTGGACGCGCCCTCCTCCTCCTTGCGGTCGTACACGGCCGAGTCCGAGTTGTAGTTCAGCGAGATGCTGCCGGACACGAGCAGCGGCGAGCTCTCATTCGCGGCGGCCGGGTCGGCCAGCGACTGCGGCGGGCTGCGGCGACCTCGGGAGCTCATGGCCTCTGGATGGCGAGCGACTACTGGCCGTTGTTGAAGACGATCCAAAAGCTAACTTTCTAACCTAGCGCACACATGTACGCCTAAACTTCAACAAAAATCGTTATTATGTACCGAATATTAGAAGGCAGTCAGTAAAGCAACATTGTTATCCTTAAAGAGGATTCCCACATCCTCAAAAACGGGTCGGCAACATCCCGAGGGGAAAACAAGCCCGCCACTCCTCGTCCCAATTCGGATAGAGATCTAGCCGTAGCATAAGCGTTCACAATGAAGTAGTATGTTTGCCCCTCAAGTTGAAGTGGAAAAATATATGTACGCCTAAACTTCAACAAAAATCGATATTATGTACCGAATATTAGAAGGCAGTCAGTAAAGCAACATTGTTATCCTTAACAGTGCCTCCGAATAACTAGGGCTTGGCGGGGGCTGAGATAGCAAAAATAAACAAAACAGATAAAGGCACAGCGCATACGACTTAGGCGCGCCGCACATGCGGCGCACCAGTCGCCCGCGCTGTGCCTTTATATTATGAGCATCCACAACTACCAGATAATCAGACCTTTGTGCAATAACACACTCACGATAATATCATTTTGTTTTCTTGCCTCCGCGCTGCGCTGTTAATAATCAAATACAAGCAAATTATAAGTTGCAGCAGCGCCCTCCCAAGCAGACGACTATTGTTACCTTCGTGCTGTAAATTCACCCTGGTGTTGTTGTGTCTTTGGGCGTGAGAATTGGGGACCCGGGTGGTGGACTCGCAGTTCGAAGCTAGCTTCTACGGATACCCTTGCAGAGAAACGATGTACTGGGGCATCTCCTGCGCCTGCTTCGCAGCCGCAAATCTACCACTGTACAACCAAGTTTGATTGCTTCTTTTCAAAGGCATTGCCAGTTCATATACCGTCTTTCCAACGAATGGGTACTTCAACTCTTGGGTTTGGCAAGCCCACCGTGGTGATTCTACCTTCTGCTGCTCGTCGGATTTTAGGATTCCACGGATTTAATTTTAACTTTACTTCTTTTGTAGTTAGTAGAACGGTAATCAACAACTAGCTAATCAACGTATATATTTCTTTCATCCCTCTGAAATGTGCGCTGATGCCGGCAGAATTCTAAGTTTCTTGGATTGCATAGTGTGCTCGGGAACTTACAGGTAGCGAAAAAACTGGAAAAAACCGTGCATTCGAATATTTAGCGTTGCCAGGCTAACTGCTCTACCGGACTTGCAGGATAACCCGATGAGTTAAGACTGAGGTCTAGCAGATCTCAATCGCATGTAGGAGTAGGATACACCGAGTGTTTGTCGTTCGCGTTGACGATGTCCGCCCCGGCTTCCTCTCTAACAGGAATCCGGGGCGTACAGACAACGTAGGAGGTTTCATACTCTTTTTGATTAAACATGGTGCAGCCGCACACAGAATTGCCCGAGTCGCCTGAATAGTATCTAACATCAACAAAACTCCCAGCTTCCATTCGTCCAAGTGTGTTTTTGCTATTTATCAAGTACTACGAAGTATTAAAGTGAACGTACCGGATTCATGTAGCATTGAATTAATATCGGTAAGAATGTACTTTGGAGTTGTTTTTAACAAGAACAGGATAAAGTAGAAGATTATCCTACAGTAGTAAATGGGCTCGGTGGATCTCTGCGGGTCATAATGTAGTTAAGGCAAGCTTTGTAGTTAAGGCAAGCTTAATAATCCAAGGTCTTCATAGATAAAATGCCTAAGCGGGTGCAGCTAGTTTCTTAATTAATGGCCCCACACGAGCCATTCATAGATCGATTAATTTGAACTACTGTAGACTTCTCCCGATCTCATCCACGGTCTTCATTTTTTTGCGGTAGCTTTTAGCCTTTTCTCCGGAGAAGACATAACACCAGATTCAGCTCTTTTAAGTCTCCGCTGAATGAATTCGTTTGCCACCGTATAGAACGTCAGCGGATAGAGTTGGCTTTGGATAAAAATATGTTGAATAAAAAAAAATCAAGCTATACTTTTCATCTTGGATCGCATAACCTTTAAAACGTTAAGTAGTTTTTGCGAAGTTTTAGTGAACTCTTTTATACTGGGATAGCACTGGTCGATAAATCATGCTGCTAATCGGGTTAATTCGAACCTCGGTAACTGAAGCTGATGAACTGAGGTGGTCCTTTGTCACCGGCTGTCTTTCTATTGGTGACGACGGTAACTGAAGCTGATGAACTGAGGTGGTCCTTTGTCACCGGCTGTCTTTCTATTGGTGACGCAGATCGTGCTTCGTCAGTGCATGACTTCAGCCATTTCGCATTCTAAAACAGCCGGCACCTACGTACGTACCTACCCACCTGCCTTGTGCATGCGGCTACCACGATTGCTCTGTACAGCCACCAAGTTCCTAAACTAACATGCTCGCACGTTATTCAGCATAATTCGCCTCTATCAGGTTGAATACGACGCTGAATTCGAGACATGGTTTTGGCTGACTGTTGTAGTTGACGCCACAGGCTGTGTCTACCTGGGTTCCGCTGATAGGCACTTGCATGGCCATGGTACGTGCCATTTCGAGCAACCCGCCTACGTACTAACAACCCAGCTACAACGATTGCCGGACTACCACCCACCGGGCCCAGCAAAGGCTAGGTAGGATAGGAGGATTTGACCATATCTGTTGCTGTTTTTTTAGTTTATAGCAGGCTTTTTATCATTACCCATTGGCAGCTCCTGCGCCTGCTTCGAAGCCGCAGCATCTGCCTGGTAATGGGATCTGAAAAGTAGATACCGTAGAAGTAGCCAGTTTGGAGCAATATGAGGATAACACGAGTTTTAACTGAGAAGTACCAATGCAGTAGCTACAAGACCGAAAGTGTGACCGCAGGAGACACTTACTCTATGTATGTAGTATAGCCCTCAATCATACCAAACTTTGACGTTGAGCAGGCTATTTTATTAGAAATCCACAAAATTTCAAAGCTACTTCGGCACGACTACATTAATGGCCCCACGACCGCAACGCACGGTGATATGCGGCGCGCATCTTGGTGGTCTACAGATAGTTTCCAGGGTACAAACAATGCGAAAAGAAACCAAAACGCACTTTAACTATGATACAAGATGTTGGTTTCTCATAAAGAAATCGCCGATGAAGCTGATAGTTCTTCCTACCACTTGCTAGGCAAGAAATGCGGCGGGTAGTTAAGCTTCGAGGTTGTGCTCGCACGCTTTGATAGTTGTCGTAATACTACTGCTGTTGTGAAAGCTCTGGTTGCCCCCGTAAAATTGCTATCCCAGCCTAAGCGCCCTAGTCTAATCCATCCAGACACCTTCCAATGGGTGTGGAGATTCACACAATATCAGCCTACAGACAATTTATCTCACGACAAACTCTGGTGACCACAAGATTTTCAATAAATCTCTCTGAAAAACTATGCATGCAGAAGAAAATCTGTGTCTGAAAGAGGAGGGTATAAGTTATGACCCAGCACTGAATGAACAGATTAATCGATAGCTTTAACACTAATGAAATGAGTAAGTACTATGTTGAGTGGTCTGGAGCTGCATGTAGTTTAATACGATGCAGTGATGTGGTAATGGCACCAGTTGTGCTCAAGGTCAGCATCGAGGCTGCTAATTGTCACAGACACCATTGCTACGACAAACAACGTACATGTACACCTGTGCAATGCATCCTTTCGAGCAATTTAATTTTTGTGCTGGAGCTTCACTTCCTCTGGTGGCACCTGGCATCAATCTAGACGCTCCGATGCGAATACGCATCTATCAAAAGCTGTAAGACCGGATTCGATCGAGTGCTGTATGATGTTGTGTGAATGTCGTTTGATGTCATCCGCACGGGGGGAGAAGCGACGAAGAATGTAGCGTGAATGTCGTTCGATGACTTCCAAAAACCTTCCCCAATCATCAGTTCTTCGAACTGCGAACTGGAAATGATTCGAATGAAATGAAACTTGATGATGCGATTGATGTTTCTTCATTGATAGAGACCGACTAGGTAATTATTCAGATCACCTATTAAGTTTACTTTCATAATATGTCAATATATGATGGATACTTAAACGCATGCGTAACACGCACGCTTCATGCGACACCGAATTAATCCCCTGCCGGCTGCGCCAGCAGCATACCTTACGGTACACTTGCTATCTCAGTAATACTGTACAGTACTATAACAGTTAAAAAAGTGCAGATTTGATGATCTACTTTTGCTTTTTGATTTGATTTTTTATGGATAATAAAGTTAAAAAAGAGCAAATTTGATCTACTTTTACTTTTTGATTTGATTTCATTTAATTGCGGTTTTGACGGCTTTCCCCACTCTAGATTTTATGTTCACCGTCCCTCCGTCCTGAATTGTGCTAACAGGCACAGAACAGTGTAAAGGCACAGAAAAGTGTAATGAGTCTGGAAGACACCCACATAGTCCACTATGGACAGTATTAGTCCACAACTTCATGGACACCAATTTAGACTAATTATGCCTTTTTCTGTAGTGCGGAGTTCAAGTCCAAGTCCGCACTACAGAAAAATAAAGTAAAGAGGTGAATATTCAACCAGAAATCAATCCTACTCGACCATAACGTGAGCGTAATTGTCTAAAAAACATTTTCCACTACATTGAGGGTCAAACGAAGTTTCATTAATGGGAGCTTATGCGATGACCATCAGCTCAGTCCGATAAGGGACGAGGAGAGCGGTGCCTCCAAATGGTCATGCAATCAGCCCCACTAATGCAACGTCGAATCGCCCCGCGGACCTGTTACCACGTTTGCCGCCAGAGTAGCAACCGACTCCTTGCAGAGTCTGGTGTAGGTCTTGAACGCATCGGAAACCCAACGGCCGTGAAACTGGATCGTGAGTGCATCCGTGCCAGCTCGGTACATGTGGGTTGCTCCGCCCGCTCGTAAAGAATGGGAGCTGAAACAGCGTGGGTCTTCGCCAGTGCTGGCAGCCGCCCGCTTGATAGCTTCTGACACATCATCCGTCGCAATACAGGCCGGTTTTCCGAAGCGGTCCAGGTACACTGCAGCCGGTATATCAGTGGGTAGGTGTTTCCGGACTTGAAGAAGGATCAAGGCACCAAACACGGGGCACAAGAATGGGTGTCCCGATCGCGGCAACATCCTCGTTGTAGGAGAGCCGCCTTGGTTTGTCTTGGAGCCGATCAGGCGCATACACACCGACTGTGCCTTCGATGGGGACAGGGTTGGTTGGCCTTCCGCATCCAGAACCACAATGTCTTTAGCTCGAACAGCAAACCACTTGAACGAACCTCCAGTAATTGCCACAATTTCCGACCGCCGAAGAAGGAAAAAGAACGCCAGGCACATGACCCCCCAGAGGGCTTGCTCGAAGGGCTCAGTCATTGAAAGGTTGCGGAAGCACACCTCGAGGAGTCCGATTGACACTGGTGCTTTCCGGCGCGGTGGTGAATCGAGACGGCTGATGCATACGAATGTGGGTGTGCGATCGGGAAGTCATGGCCGGCTGCGGCGAAGAAGTGCCGAACACCGATGAGGACGGCCATGATCGAGTCGCTGCGAATGGGCCCCTCGGACCCAAAGCCAAACCGAAAGCCGTGGAGAATAAAATCCGAGATGTGCTGCACTTGAGCAGCGAGAGGCATGCCCAAAAGCGAGGGTGCAATGCCATGCAGGGACGTCCAGGTCGTCCATTTGGCCAAGGCCCGGCGGTATTGCTCGAACGTGGAGTCGGCAACGGAGTGCGCTCGGAGATACGTTGCCAGACATCGATCAGACCTTGGATATCCACAGTCGGCGAAACCTGCGACCATCCGGGAGTTAGTGACGAGAATTTGACCGCATACGATGGGTTAGCGGCGATGCGGGAGCCAGCGTCGGCGCGTTCGTTGTCAGAGCCGGCCACGTGCGACGCCGAAAACCGAAGCTGGAACGAAGTCTCCCACCAGCTAAGTAGCCGGATAATCACTTGAGCGCGTGGATTACTGGACGCGAGCTTGTTTTGCCATGCGACAGCAGAAGTGTTGTCGATGCGAAATTGAACGTGGCGTGGGCGATCGTTGCATGACGCACCGGAACCCCATCGGCGTCCCCATGCGTGGACAGCGAAAGCGCACGAGAGCAGCTCCCGAAAGTTGATATCGAAGCCGTTGGGCGCGCCATTCTTAAAAGCTGCAATCAGGTCACGCTCGCAGTACGAGAACTGGTACGTGAGGGCCACTTGCGAGTCCGACCATGTCCTACCCTCTATCCTTTGGGATTGTAACGTTGCGATAAGCCTCTAACGTTGCCGTAAGAATATTATGGTGTCGTAAATCAGGCAGACTTAGTGTTGCAGTAACGCCATCCATTCGGATTACCAGCACGTAGCGTTTTATACAGAGGTTACCTGCGCGTAGGGCTCATCTGGGAGCTTGGTACCCCTCTCTGTTGCTATAACAATGCCTTCACTCCTACGGCTAAGCAAAAATAAAACAGATGAAGTGGTGAGAGTAATTTTGAGCCTCTGCAATGGCTCCCTGACCTTACATGTAAATCCTTCGCCAATAGCGACCTCCAGTTTTCAGCTATTAGAGGTCTTTAGATGTATCCACAAACCCCAATTTGTCGGTTTAGAGAGAGTAGAGGTAGATGTCTGCGCATCTCAGGTCGTACCTGTTGTATGTGGCCAGTCACCACATCAGCAGTTGAACAGTAAGCAACTTACATTATCAAACCGAAGCTGACGGAAGCTGCACCGTTGGTGACAGGCATCGTGGTACATTATGCTGCATCAGCTCTCGCTTCACCCTGCCTAATAACAGCGTCCAAAGTGCATGTTGTACCAAAGTAGTCCTTCAC
>JAIKVH010001094.1:0-10666 GCA_024679275.1 Phytophthora niederhauseri
TGCGATGTAGCACCTGAAGTTGCGGAAGTACTCGCCAGCTAGAACCCAGAGCGTCGACGACGTTGGGAAGCGGAAGAAACCCTTGTACTTCGATTCGACATGCTTGGTCTCGTCCTGCAGCTCGGCGACGGCACTCTGAAGATCTGTCTCGCTTTTGAGCAGTCTCTTCCGGTACCGGGCCTGGTTTACGCGGCGGCGCTCTCGGCGATAGATTGTCTCTTCCAGCGCTTCTTCGACGACGGCGACCTAGTTTTTTAGATCCATAGCCAGCCCCTCCGATCCCGCAACTTGGTCTCCATCGGGGGACTCGGTCGCCTTCATGTTCGAGACAATTTGGCCGACCCTCTCTAGATCGGATACGAGCCTTGACCACTTGCGAGCTGACGGTGAAGGAGACTGCTTAATTACCTGGGCTAAAGCAGCAGTAGCAGCACCACCCTCGCTTGTACTAGTTGGTTCTTGATAAGCTGTAGCTATGGTGTATCTTGGTCGTTGCTGAGGTGTCCATGGTTCGGCGCCAGATTCAGTGATAGCAGCTCCCATTGTTGTGCCTGAACGATAAATTCGGGTACGTTGCTTGAGAGCATCTCCACCGCGCGATCAGTATCCTATCAGCAAATGTCATATTTTTAACCAAAATCTCCCTTTGCCTACGTCCGCAAACAGCTTTAACCCCACCGCGGAAACAGCAAACAGCAAAGCAAAATGCATTGCCCCGCCCCCCGCCCATTTCTATGCATTACTTCCGTGACTCCATTCCGTATTTTCTGTTTACTACACTTGGTTTAAGTAAGGTCCAATCTTTTTGGTCCGCCTTTCTTTGCTGTCGGCAGCAAAAGCGACAGCAAATTCGGGTGATTTGCTGTCGGTGCGGGAATTTATTTGCTGATATCCTACGTTGCTGACAGCGGTGGAGAAAAGTATCAGCATCCTATCTGTAAAGTAAAATAGTTTACTATCTTATCAGCTATTTGCTGACGCGGTGGAGATGCTCTGACGTCGCCGATTACTTCGTCGCTCAGTGCCTGGCAGTTCGGGGGAGTAAGCACGCACGGTTGCATTGCGATGGTCTGGGGTGGGTGGCTGAGCGTTTTTGATGATGATAAGGTATATTAGATTACTTAGCAAAGCTTGAATCCTAATAACCCTGTAGCCCGGATAACTCCTAAAGCATGTGGCTGAGCGTTTTGGCGGAAGTTGAGAAATGGCAAAGATCGTGGTGCAGCTGTAGTCATGTGGCTCGTACTACGAGCCACATGACTACTACGAGTCGTAGGTGTAGCCACACCACAACCATAAGCAATGAGTGTATCACCTATCGGTACATCTGTATCTTTCGGAGTCAGGGCTTTGTGGGCCGTCTGCTCCAACCACTCACGGTAATTGAGCGCATTTTAAGCAACTCTGCTGTGTATATATTAAAAAATGTGGAATTGCTGTATACACTCGGAAAATTCAAGGAGCAGCGACTCTGGAGTACCTATGTGTACGAAGGTGTATCAATAATATGGCAACATTTCTTGAAGCAGGTATGTACTAGTGTAAGAGCATCTCCACTCGGGCGTGCTATTGCTATTTGAGCGAGTAAATTACCGACCCATCTGTTTATATAAGCTCAGAGCGACCCACTCGATGCTCTATTGCTATTTAAATTGATAAATTACCAGCTCGTGCGCTATTCGACTCGAGAATAGCACCCGTGGGCTATTCAACAACTGTCGCTACCGTCGAAGCTCGTGCGCTATTCGACTCGAGAATAGCACCCGTGGGCTATTCAACAACTGTCGCTACCGTCGTATAATATAGAGGACTTTCGGAACCGCGTTTGAGTTAGGATTGGCAAATGGCGTCGAAGAAAAACCGCGAAATTAATAGAGCAGCTGGTGATTGACAACATTAGAGCAACCACGAGAGAGGAATCAATGGCTATTCTGCTAGCTCCAAAAGGGCTCTAGCGAGGGGGTTTGCGCTTTTGTATTTTTATTGCTATTTATTATTGATCAATCACAGGACATATAAATTCTGCGATAGAAATAGGATAGCACTCACGAGTGGAGATGCTCTAAATGTGTACACATAGGTACATTTCACGCAATCTCTGTTGGATAGTGGCTAGACGGACAGAACGTAATCAACGTTCTGTCTTGGTTCTGCCATACACATACAGAACAATGCACAGAACATTACCTGCGATTATTTATAAAATACCTTGTAAAATGTATCAAACACGTTTCCGAAGCGAATTCAAGTGAATCCATCGCCTTCTTATTATTGAAGCTAGTTCCCGTGTTGCAGCACACACAATGGGCAGTACTGGGGTACGTGTCCAGCGGCGCTGCGCTGCGCTGGGTGGTGTAGATGGAGCTGACTCCGCTCGCTTGGGCGTCCTGGAACTGGCCGTGGGTGGTGCGGTATTGGGAAGAATGCTCGGGTGTTGAGGCGTCTTCTTGCCAGGGGTCGCCATCCCCACAGCCACGGGGCCCTTGGGGCGTGAAGCAGCCCAAACAGCTTTCGTTGTGGCATGATGCAACGGGCACATTGGCCCCTTTCAACGTGGAGCCACCCAGGCCTAGTCGTAGTGCGATGCCGGATCTGTACGTAGCAATAAGCAGAAGCTGTATACATACCAACGCAACTAGACCGCAGATGTCGTCGCAATGAGAGGAAGGCAAGTTTATTGTAGACTTAGTGGTGTTTCTAACGTCCGTATTATCCGTCCGCCTTCACTGGTATCAACTAGAAGATCAGTAAGTTGTCCGGAGCCACCACGGCATTTGCTACTGCGACATTATAAAGCTTTGACGCCAGACGTCGAGGGCAAGAGCGTGGCCTACCATACCAATGACATAATGCCATGCAGTCAGTATAGTAGACATACCTGATCTCCCGTGCTAAATACCATACCAATGACATAATGCCATGCAGTCAGTATAGTAGACATACCTGATCTCCCGTGCTAAGCCAGGTGCAACCGGGTGCTGGTTCACTGCGTGTTCGTGTTTCTGGAAGGGCTGGATGGTTTGCGTCTAGGACTCACCCGGCTTTGTCTACTTCTCCACCCCGAAGGTGCGTAACTTGTAAGGATGATGAACTTATTAATGTCAAGGTGCAGCAAGGGTGTAGTGGCGAAGTTGCTGAATTATAGGAGTGTGCTAGTAGCTACCTAACAATACCTAAAGCGCGACACTGACTGAAGCGGTGGAGTTGTTGGAGGGAGCGACTGCTTCGGTCGTCTCCACGTCGCTCGTAATATCGGCTGGAATGTCAACAACCTCGGGAAGCTGGATTACTTCACGAGCAACGCGTCGAGCACGGCCACGAGGGACGTTTGCAACACGGCGCACATACTCTTGCGAGATCATCTTGATCACCGTGACGAATGTAGCCATGGAGGGGTGCGGCGTTGGGAACCTTCTATTTAACTCTCGGTTAAACCGTTCGAGAGGATTGTTCGTACTCGCGATCAGTTCGTTGTCCAGCCCAAACACATTCCAAACCTCGATGGAGTACTGAGCGAGCCATGTGCGTTCGAAATAGCCCCAGAATTCACCCCATTTAGCTGCCGAATAGGTCACATCAGCTACTGCGCATCGCCGCTTGATCTCCCGCTTCACCTATTTAATCCCTCGTTCGATGTGGTCATGCTGAATCACGGTCAGTGTGTCTAACACACCATGCGTCATGGCGATTAGACACTCCTCTTCCGGAATAGCGTAGCTCTTCATAGCGCGACGG
Organism: Phytophthora niederhauseri; assembly: GCA_024679275.1. NCBI lineage: Eukaryota > Oomycota > Peronosporomycetes > Peronosporales > Peronosporaceae > Phytophthora > Phytophthora niederhauseri. Next base: position 3,736 of record JAIKVH010001094.1, read on the forward strand.
AGTGCCTGCTTCATATGAAACAGGCACCCTAGCACAATTGCGTTAGAAAACTGGGTTTGAAGCGAATCCATTAATGCGGCCTCAAAGTCGCAGACAATCTCAGCGGGTTCAATCTGCTGACCGGTAGCTTGCACGGTGAAGTGTATCATATCCCTGTAGCTGTCCGCGGTTCGAGAGGTGCTCTGAACGTAAAACACAGGTACGAACACGCCCGACGCGCGATCATGCACCATGAACACGACGCTTTGCGCGTAACCACTCGGAACACATCTGAACGTTCCATCGACGAATAGCGTCGTTCCATGATAGCGTAAGAGCGCCACCAGCGCAGAGTGCGCCCAACCCAGAAGACGAGTAGGCTTGGCCAGGTCGCCTCGGTTGGGTGTAATGCAGTGAAACTGGAAAAATGTGACAGCCCCATCGAGCGCGAGGGAGAGCGGCGGAATCTCGATTGAACCGTGCACGTTGCCGGAGCAGTGTTGGTTTCTTGCATGATGCACGCGGCGAATAACTTGCTGCTCCGACAGGCCCCGCACGACATCAGGGTTGTCCGTAGAGTAGAAACGTCGTTGCAGCTCCTCCCACACGCGACGTACAGGCCACGCAACATGCTCAATTGCTAAGAGGTCAGCTTGCGCTTTCATTTCAGCTTCAACGTTGGTGACGGAGCTAACTACAGCTGTCGCGCTGCAACTGTGCGCCGTGACGCAGTTGTAGCCCATGGACGCAATCCGGAACTCCATATTGCCGCCGCAACCCGCTCGAAACTTAGAACATCGGTATGCAATCTTGCGCGAAGAAGCACAGCCGCCAGTATACTTGTACCCCTTGAAGTAACACGTTGTGCGCTCAGCACGTCTCGGGGCGTGGCTGCTCGCGTCTTCAACCGGCGGCTGAGTGCCGCGGTCACTCTCCAGCACCTCGGCCCCCACTTGCCCGTCTACCACGACTGCGTTGACACTTTCCTCCATGCCACTTGAGCCCTTTGATGCAACTTCACGACTGATCGAGTAGCGAACACTGCATCTACCATGCCTCCAGCCTACCATAAGTTTCCCGATCACAGATCCGATCACCGACGCGACAACAACCCGATCATAGACCAGATCAGTTTCGTATACGAACCAAAATAAAATCTACCGCAAGAATCACCCCCTGTTCAAGTACTTCGTCAAAAACTGGGACGACATCACAGATGAATGGGTATCGTATCAACGCGCCAACGTCCCGCATTTAAGCAACAACACCAATAACAGGTACGTGGAAATGTGGAATATGTAGCAGCCCTTCACTTCATGAGCCGTGATATTCATGTCTGTTCTGTTTCATGATAGAATTGAAGCGAAGTGGGCGAAATTGAAGGATCTCATACGGCCAAGTGCCACTGTTGATGAATGCATCGCAACTTTATTAGGCCTGCAAGGGATTTGTGAAAATGAGTACGCGGTGGAGCTCAACAAGGTTGGTACGACCCGTACCCCAAACGACAGAGAATACGACTCCATGGACGATAATGCACTGGGTGAGCTAAAACGACTGGCGAACCTTGTCAGCTCGTATGCATTTTCGCTGATAAACGTAAGTATGTCGTATAAGCTTAGAGTGCGGGTTTGTACTTACGTCGTGATGTGGTAGTCTGAGTTCAAATTAGCACACCGACTATCCACGCGGTACAAGTTGTGCGTACGTGAAAACGCCGTAGTAGAGCTCGCTCGCGATGACGACCCGAAAGTCTACCATCTATCGCTAAAGGTAATCGGTTGTCGGGTCTTTTGAAAAGTATTTTTCAATCTAATTGGTTTATGTGTACTAGGGCTTTTCCTGTAGTTGTATGTTTGCGCAGACGCGGTTGCTCCCGTGTCGACATGCCTTCTATTATCGACGGTGTTCTTTGTCGGTATCTGCAACGAAATATGAGTCTATCATTCCTTTCAGCTACATCAATACGAGAAGGTGTACAAATCAAGAACTGAACGACATCAGCAGCACAGAAGACACCCAGCCTACAACACTCCAATACAGTACGTCGTCAGCGAAGAAGAGCCCGAAATCACCGAGACAAAAGTACAAGGAGGCCAAGAGGATCATGTCAGACCTGACTGAAATATTGCAACGCATGGGATCTGATAGGTTTGACATGTGCTTAGAAGCCCTCAAACGCTTCAAGGACGCCTGCGTTGAGGGTCAAATACCCAACGTAGTACCAGCAGACAACTCTCAGCCTGTTCCTGCGGCCTACGAAGACCAAACGATAAACCGAGATTCGTAAGTACGCGATAGTACGCGTACATCTGCGTCGGAAGGACAGCATAACTCGGTGCACGGCGATGAGAGACGTTCAAACCAGGTACCGGAAGGTATGTTGCCACCGTCGAGCACACACCTTACTGAAAATCAAGAAGCTGAAGTTCTCCAAGTAGGTGATGGCAGTAGTTTCACCCTGTCACACGCCTCAAAACCGCGCGGAAAAACAAAAAAAAAGTGAAAAGCGCGCGTCCAAGCGAGGAACCCGTATAGCCGACGTGAAGAAAACTGCCGACATCTTGGCGCGCGGATTTACAATGCCGCAGCCTTCATTGTCGACTGTAGAAGTGCTTTTGGACCAGCAATACCCCTACAGTCTGTGCTTTCCAGTGGTGCGTTCTATTAAGATACGTGCAGTTAACTTTTCCAGATGTGTCTAACATTTCGCCTTGTTATTTTATCCTCTGCACCCAGTTCAATTCTTTTAAACGCTTCGCGTTACCCCAAGGTGAAGTCCACGTAACTTCCAAGAGCCGCGGTTTTGTATTTGTCGATGTCGATTTTATTCTAGATAAAGATGGGGTTCAACGTCGCAGCAAAGCGATTGAAGCTTTTCCCGATGAAAGTGGCTTAGCTCCGCCCGATGACGATGAGCTGGAAGAAATGATTGTCTATGCGGATGGCTCCGAAGTTTTTCAAGCGACTCAAATCGCAACAGTGGAAGCGTTCCACCGAGTGTCCAGTGTCCGTAAAGTAGTGGAGCGTGCAATGGACTGGGTATGTCGACTTCCTAAAAACGTTTTCGAAGGCATAATGGCTGGCTTTGAAGAATTCGTCATTTGCGATAAGGTAACTATGTCTTGATCCCTCCTGCACATACTCGTACGGCTCTAATTACTCTGTTGTTTGTGCAGACTGAGCACAATCTAGCCATCGGGTGCTGCAAGCTCAAAGGAAATCGAATTGATGGAGGGGATATAGTCTTTGCCGATAAGTTGATGGAATTCTGCGGCAGCAACTGGCTGAATTCGCCGTTTATTTTGATGGGGATACTGTTCCTCCGACGCAAATTCCCACGAATTGGATTTGTTTGCCCGACCTTCACACAACTCGCTCCGGAAAAATTAGTGGATCGGTTAGCAGACGCGGGACGGCTAGGATGTTTTCGTCATCTTGCAAATGGAAGCGCTGTGGCTGGTGTTTTACATGCCACTACCGACCATTGGACATCTTTCATTTACTATCCCTACGGAAGCGAAGCACTCACACTGGGGACCACCCTGGCGCAGGCAAGCCAACCTGCATCATTTGCAATTGTGGCAAAGACCACTACTCTGAGACAGCAGAACTGGTTCGTGAGCTATTGGGTAGCCAAAATCATTCGGATATCACTCTCGTGACTTATACAATGACTTTCATCGCGCAAGACATCTTCATGGGGGCAAACGATAAAATGTTTGTCCTCACCGGCCAGCACTGAGGGCGCGGTGGGCGGTCCCAAGTAAAATGCTCGCCGCAATTCGCGAATGAGGAGCTACGTAGCCTAATACAAACTGCGACGTATACTGCTTCTCCTGGGAAGAGACTTGCCGTCCGGGAAACCAGATATCCTTACGGATATCTTGTCTTTCCTCGCGCAAGACATCTTCATGGGGGCAAACGATAAAATGTTTGTCCTCACCGGCCAGCACTGAGGGCGCGGTGGGCGGGTTAGCTGCGAACGAGTGAGCAAATTCGCGAATGAGGAGCTACGTAGCCTAATACAAACTGCGACGTATACTGCTTCTCCTGGGAAGAGACTTGCCGTCCGGGAAACCAGATATCCTTACGGATATCTTGTCTTTCCTCGCGCAAGACATCTTCATGGGGACAAACGATAAAATGTTTGTCCTCACCGGCCAGCACTGAGGGCGCGGTGGGCGGTCCCAAGTAAAATGCTCGCCGCGAGGTCCAGGCTGGAGCCAGGAGTAAGCAGACCATCAGATCCTTCTTCGTGCCAGTCCGACGGTAGCTTGAGCAGCCAACACCGGGTAGTCTTCAAAGCAGTGACTCATCCATCTGCCCAGCAGCTTGATGGAGAGACTGCCTGCCTTGCCGTTTAAGAGTGCGGTAGCACCACCAATCCGAATAGAGTGCGTAGAGTAGTTGCGCGGGGGCACTCCAATGCTCGAGGCCACTGACTGAAGGGCGTGGGCCACCTCGGTCGCGTCCAGGTCCGCACACAGAAATGCTTGTTCAAAGTGGGTCAGCTCTCGAGTCGCCTTCTTGATGTGCTTGAGAGCCTTCAACGGACAGAGAATCACGTCGCCTGTTGCGCGCCTTGTCCGCCACGCCCCTCGACCGTACTGGTCGTTCTTGCTGCCTGCCAACCCGATGGTGACTGACGTTGCTGCTCGTACCGCGGTCGGAACCCCGTGCTCGTCGGAGAAAAACGCATCTTTCGATCTGAGGCAATAGTTGCACCGCTGTCCCTTGATCAACAGGTACTCCGAACGACGTAAGAGGAAGAAGTACGCTAACAGGACGGAGCCCCATAGTAGACGACTGCGGGGCAACGAGAGATCGAGGTGTCCGTAAAGCAGGCGTAGGAAAGCCGGACTGACAGGCTGCTTCTTGCACACCGGAGCCGACCACCGCTTAATAACTCGCATGAGAAGCGTCAAATATGGCGAGGGAGTGGGGTCGATACCCAAGTGCCTCCGATGATACCACCGAACGCTGGAGAGCTTGAGTTGAATTGTAGTGTAGTTGTTGCCACGACCTTCCGAATTCCAACCGTAACGCCAACAGTATATCGCGAATAGGCCAAGCTTCATGTTGGACTCGTTCCTGTCACTGTCCAGCCACTCCGGCCACTACATCATCTCTGCAAAACGGCACCATTGAAGCCAGTGCTCCCGATACTTGGAGGAGGTAGTTCGGGCAACGGCTTGCCCTCGGAGCATTTCTCCCAGAGCTGACAGAGATCGCCGTAGGGCACTTGAATCGGAACCTGCATCCATCCAGATGATAAGTTAGTCCAAGTTGCATGGAGTGGATGATCAGTAGACCAGGCTCGTGACCCCGCATCTGCCATGATGTTGCCCACGCCAGGCACGTACCGAGCGGTGCAGGCCAGGGAGTTCTGGAACTCAGCCAGCGAGAGTAACTGGTTGTACAGTTGGGCGCGCGGGTTACGACGTGCCCGGCGCCGCACCCATGACACGGCATTCATATTGAAGATCCAAAAACATACGTGAACGGGCTTGTGCGGGTATTGCCGTGCCCATATCGGCCCCCACAAGAGTGTTGCGAGGACAGCACTTTGTAGTTCACGCACATTGATGGAGCTGAGAGAGTCGCTCGTCGCAAACTCGGTCCGCGCGGCTTGCGGAAAGCGCACACGTATATACTGCCGCAGCGTCGGCTCGAGTGCACACAGACCGTCGTCGGATGCGTCCATGTGCACATGCAGCACCGGTTCCGCTACGGCAGCGAAGTGGGATACTGGTATCCAGTTGAAGCGATCGGGCTGGGATACGATGGCGCGGAGCCATTACAAATCGGCCACAGCGTTCTTGTCGAGCTTGCGTCTGCCGGTGCGGCTGGCGGCCGTAGCCAGGTCCTGCATTAGCTGCGAACGAGTGAGCAAATTCGCGAATGAGGAGCTACGTAGCCTAATACAAACTGCGACGTCTACTGCTTCTCCTGGGAAGAGACTTGCCGTCCGGAAAATCAGATATCCTTACGGATATCTTGTCGAGGCAATTTGATGGCTTCAACTGCGAGCCACTTTCTCTCCTGTTTCTCGAGACGCAACTCAACGATTCGACACGGTGGACTAAATCACCGCCGGGATCGCTTCAATACTACAGATTACGCTACCTTCGCCACTCACTTAGTCTACTAAGTGAATGAATACATATTTACACATTTACGAAACTCTGTAGTACAACAAACGAATGTAGGTCGTGGACATTCAATGAGATAAGAACTATGCACCGTTGGTTAATTCTCCCTTAAGGAGTTAGAGACACATTTAAGGTCAGCCAAATACTCTGCGATGTCTGTAAGTCCTTACGGGTCTCTCGCTCTTCACATTGGTAGCGAGACTGGCCGCGAAACGCTCTCACATTACAATACAACAATCCACTACGTTTTCTCACACTACCGACATCTAATCGTTCTGTTCAGTGTTCTGTATGTGTATGACAGAACCAAGGACAGAACGTAATAATGTTCTGTCCGTCTAGCCACAGCCTCTCTGTTGACTATTTTGGCTGAGCCATCTGGCGGACCATCACAGATATGTGGTTATCATTTGACTTCCAAATGACATTATCGCGAGCGCAGCGTTGCTCCGGTCTCTGACTTCAGGTTATCATTTGACTTCCAAATGACATTATCGCGAGCGCAGCGTTGCTCCGGTCTCTGACTTCGGAACTTTATTGCCAACTTGTAGTATTCGAACAGACAACGCACTACCTGTAGTAGTAGCTCGAATTCTTCTTCCTCAAAACATGTTCGTCTTGCTGCAATAAGATAATGTGTCAAATTACAATCCTACGTCACTGTCACTACGATGGTAATCTTTGATGACCAAGGAACTGAGAAACTGCATTGTACGGTATAGATAGGCTGAAACAAAAAACTCTTCTAGCTTTAGACTGCTTTTTGTTGATGCTGCAGTTTGGTCTTTCATCATTAT
>JAIKVH010001095.1:0-10654 GCA_024679275.1 Phytophthora niederhauseri
GCTGCTACGGGCAACAAGCTGGATATTGTGCGCTACCTTGAGGGGAATTGGAGAATGGAAGGCTCTCGATGGGGTCTAGCCGCCGCCGCTGAAAAAGGGCGCTTGCACGTGCTTCTCGTGCTGATAGAAAACAAGTACCTCGACGGAACGAGTGCTCACTATACGATCTCGGTCTACTGTGGAGGTATGTTGCGACAGATTTCGGCTCACCACGCACACCCAGCTTCGTCGTTGTGGCAGGAAGCCCTTGGATGGATGGAGCAATTTCACAGAAGAGGGGTTTACTCGTGCACTTGCGCAATGCTAAGTCAAGCCTTGAAACAGGGATATGTAACAATGGCTCGTCAATTTTTCAAGCTCTGAACCGAACAAGAAAAACGACGATATGTTGAAATTGCTGGCCAAATGTTCGATATTGTTGTCGTGAGGTGGCTCATTGAGAATGGCACGCCGTTGGATACCCGTACCGCCTTGAAACTTATAAGAGATCGATTTTACGAAAAATACATCGAGTCGCTGGGGTGGCTGTCGGAACGCGACCGTGTTGCTCTCGTCTGCAAAGAGCTGGAGAATCGAGTCGCTGGGGTGGCTGTCGGAACGCGACCGTGTTGCTCTCGTCTGCAAAGAGCTGGAGTATTACCAATCCAACTTGCTGCTCTGGATGCTGGAAAATACTGCTTTCGACGACGAAAACTCACGCGATGCTATTCGTGCCGCTATTAATCTCCGAGGAGATGACGCAGTAGAGAGGTTGGCTAAAACGCTTCGCAGCCCGAAGGCTCGGAGTTGGTGCCTTCCGGTAAAGAAGGAACCAATGGATGGGGCTTTGGTGCGACCCACCAAAAGGAGGCGATTAAGTTAGATTGAGATGCGCGGCACCGCCTAGCAATGGTAACCATCTTTCCACAGCCGGCCAGAGTATGTGGCGCGGCTTCACGAACAATACACAATTTACAACCATTTTTTTATTCCAGTGTACAGCATTTTTTTTTTTCAAAACCCCAAGTGGAATTTAAAACTGGGTATGAACTGCTTCAAAAAGTACTTCGAGGTACTTCGAAGTAGAAGAATCCACCACCCTTGGACGGATCCAAGCATCTCAATAGACACCTAGAGGAATCCGTTCTACACGATGTGACTGATAAATGGAAAGGATTGCGGACAGTGTTTTTGAAACCCGGTAGTGGAGCACTTGTTACAGACGTTAATTGCATAATTCTGCACCAGATACATTTTGTCATCGATATTTCTGCCTCCGAACTTGCGCTGCATTAAGACCATGAAGACGTGGAAGTCTAACCGCCGTGATTAACCTTCATCCAAGCGATGTAAGACGTCGATATCATCCAAGATAAAACATAAAAAAAAATCGAGGCGCTCCTCTGTAGAGCTCGTAATAAATTTCATAGATGAGGTAAAATTTTCGTTTAAATGATGGGCGACTCCAATCTATCTATCTATCACCTGGTCAATCATGCCACTTAGAATTTTAGTATTCGATTCAGTTTGATAATGGAACGCTGGGATTTCATTGTGCCATGGTGCACTGTGCTCCGGAAGCGGATCCAATACTACCGCGTAGCCCGCGAAGAAGACGTCTGGGATATCCATAAGCACAGTCTCGACGTTATTCTCCCCACTCGCAGAGGAGATGAGCTCGACCAATACACCAGTGAACATGAAGAAGTCGATACCGGCGGCAATAATTACACCTTAGCCCATGCCACCTGCAACGATAAGGAAGCCGAGTTTCAAGCGAAATTCAAAAGGGTGACCGAAGCTCTCGCCTTGCTGGCAGCGGCGGCTCATGTGGACCCAACGGCGTGGAAATATTTACTAAAGCAGCAGTGTGACGTTTCTTTCGGCGACGAAGTTCTTCAAGACGGGAGTGAAACTTGTGAGAGAGAAATTCCACCCTGCTTCATATTGGACATGGACCATGGTGGAACGATTGGAATGCCCTGCAATATAAATTCGGTTGATATGGAGCCAAGAGAGATTGTTGATGTCGATCTGATCAAGTTGTGTGGAGTTCAACAATGGGAAAATCCGAGCGCAGAGTATCTTGAGACTCTGGCAAAAATTGCTGCGCTTGATCCTCATTTCGGTCCAGAAAGAAAAGGCGTGGATGTGGTAATTCCGGTGCAAGTTGAGTATTACAGTGGTAGAAGCAGACTATCTCAGTGGGAGTTGGCCAACATCAACAAAGCGTCTCGGGTTATAAACGAACAGTGGGAAGCGTACGAACGCAGTACGGAGAAGACAGAGGTGCAACCTGGATCGTATCGATGCACATTTCTGTTGGGACCGATTAGCGCAGAGGTAACGGATGGTATGGGACTAAAAATTATGGCGCCGGCGATGGAGACTGTCCTGCGCAACAATACGTGGTTCTCAGAGCTCACACTTTCTGCAGAAATGCATGACCACATAGTGGTCATTGACGGCATGGAAGTTCGTTCAGAATATGTCGATGAAGACCAGGCGAAAGATGAATACAGGCAACTCATGACGGCTGTGTTTGGCACCACTCGGCGCTCTCCTGGAGCGGCCGCTGCTCGATACTACTTAGATCACAGTAATCTGTTTCAGATAGAAACAATTGACTTTACCACATCTAGGCTGCTAGAAGAATCGGACCTGAAGGCGATGATGTCCGCGCTAGTGTTCAATCAAACCACCAAGAAGGTATCAGTACGGTCGGAAATCGGAACAATTGGCGGGAGGGATACGTGGAAATGGCTGGCGTATGGACTCTTCTCGAAGCGCGCTGTTGAATACTCTTCCCTGGAAGCATTCGCAATCACGGACGTCTGTTCCGTAAGTTGTACAGATATGGAGGCATTTGTAGCTGTGCTCGTATCAGACCACCCAGAGGAGATTCTGTGCAATGCACCCCGCGGTCTGGTAGAAGAACGTGAGGCGACCCTGAAGCCTGGCGCTCCAGTTGATTGGTTGTTCCGCAAAGTCTCCTCATCCTCTCATGACACCCTCGAATTTAGGACGCCCATTCCCTATCTCCGAACTTTCAGCGATGATGGAGTGAGCGAATGGGTTGCTGCCATCGTTCCTGGTGTCGGCCCGTGCCATGTTCGCCGTCAGGACCTGGAATTTGAGCAACCAAGTCCGACTAAAACCAACTCCTTTGGACTAAAATCGTTTTTCCTTGGATTCAACAAATATCAAGAAACCGCAGTGATCTCGGACGGTCTTCCGCTACTGCTGGCTTCGATTGGGGCCTCGTTGAAACGTTTAACACTAGATGGCCCGAGAATGGAAGTGAACGAGAACGTGATACTACAAAGCTGCCCTCAGCTGGAAGAATTATCACTCTGCGGAGGTATGGTTGATGTCTTGCTGGATTTCAGCGTATACCGGCGTGCTAACCAAGAAATCCCTGAGCTGGCGTGCCATTGGCTCGACGTAGCAGCGTTAGCGGCGAGTTTGAGTGACCCAAATAACCCACTGTCGAATTGCGTACGCAAGTTGCGCATCTGTCTAACCCTGCGGGGAGATGGTTGGGTTAGCTTTGCAGGGCGGTACAACCTCACCTGTATTGCTGGTGACATGGAAGCTCTGCTTCATATGCTGGAAGTGAACCGACGATTGGAGTACTTCTCAGTTATTGTGCGGGGAGATGGTTGGGTTAGCTTTGCAGGGCGGTACAACCTCGCCTGTATTGCTGGCGACATGGAAGCTCTGCTTCATATGCTGGAAGTGAACCGACGATTGGAGTACTTCTCAGTTATTGTGCCAGCTGAGTACATAAGCTACGCCAAAGCTTTTCGTCAGTTCCACTGGGAGCCGACCACCGCCTCGGATAAACTCCTCCCGTCAGAGACCAAAGCTAGTTTCCTGAGTGTATTCTCCTCACGAGGCCATTCCTCGTTATGCGGATTACTGCTCCCGTACTTGGATCCACCGCTACTGTCCAAGATTTTCTCGTTCGTCGCTGCTCGCACCCTACGGCAGGTTTTCTTTGAGGCCACAGACCGGTGGGACCGAGGGTTTAGTGAACGACAGTCGATTTAGCAGCTCATAACTATCTTAATCACTTTTTTATTGATCACTTACGGATTGCCCTGGCTTCTGGTCGAAGCACTTGACACTCGACGGACTGTGAGGGTCTGCCAGGCCCATGCAGCGGACTTAACTGACATGACTACCCGTAGCCCGCTCTGGAAGACCGTGCGCCGACTACGACCCCGTCTGAATGATCAATGCAAGAGCTGGAGACGCGTTGCTGCTTCCTCTTGCCGTTAAAATCGCGTTTGGAAGTGTGAAGTCGGTCCAAATGCCATCCGTTGAAGCGGCGAGAAGCGAGAGAACGCGTCGGGCATCGTAAAGTGAGCCCGCGGTGAGCGGACCGGGTGGCATACAGTACCTGCGCAGCTTTGATATTTAGAGAAAAAAATAGAGATTGGGTATGACACCCCCTTAGGGTAGTTGTGGGCGGCATTCACTGGCACTGTTCATGTAGAATCTCCCTGCATGACCTCGGATAAAAACTGATAAGTAAGCCGCCGAAGGAATAACCAAGTACACGCTGGCCAGCATATGTAAACATGCGAGCCTTTACCGAACCTGGCTTCAAATTGTGAGATTGACAATTGCACTTTTGTGATGACCCGTAGAAAGCCGGACAGGGTGGAGAAGTTACAATAGTGATGTCGGTCCTATTGTCATTCTTCAACTTATTTATTGTATCGAGTTCTTTTGTTCCTTACCGAGAGCATTCTATTACTGGGACACATTATTATATGTATTGGTACAGCTCACACGTACCTGGTACTATTTAGCATCCCAAGTTCGCCCTTTACGTTCTTGTTGCCATGGCTCCCCCAAGGTGATTCGCTCTGCGAGTGAATGTAAGGTCGGTTCGTTTTCACGCATTTGATCCACCGAATGTAGTTGCATCCAGATAATATGTTCTCCCCCCTGTCATCCACCATTGCGTTACAGTCTTTGCGAACTGTACTTGTTGTCGTATGTTTGCGCGAAATTTCCACACCACACTTGCTAGCTCCCCAGTTCTCAATTCACCAAGACATCCACAAGCAGCCGACCAAAGATGAACTTCTTCACCTCCATTGCCGTTCTCCTCGCCGTCGTGACCGCCGTCGCCGCCCCAGCTGAAGCGCAGACATGCAAGGCCAGCGACTGTGGCCCCGCCGGATCCGAGAAGAACGATCAGATCAGCAGTTGCTGCAAGCTTCAGCTCGTTATGAGATTCGACGAATGCTGCGATGCGAGTTGCACGCGAAACACCCCCTGCGCGTTCGTTTAAGCTCTAAAAGTCAAAGACGTGCTGTACTGCAAGCCTGGGGCTCCAATTAATTGTTTGTTCCGCAAAACTGCCTCCATTTCAGTTTAGTAACCAGCACTCAAGCTGCGATTCGTTTTTTCTCTCTCGATGATACCCCATCTTCGACCTTTCGGAGTAAGCGAATGGGTTGCTGCGATTGTTCCCGGTGTGGGGCCATGTTCTATTGGACACCAGGCTGGAATTTAAGCCAGTTCCATTGACTAAGTTTGTTTTTGCTCGGCAATTATGCAGAAAATGGGAGAAATCGAACTCTTCCGCCAGTGCTGGAGTCAATTGGAGCGTCGCTGAAAGTTTTAACAGTCGATTGGCAATAAGAGCATGGCGTGTTTAAGCTCTCAAGATAGGGTTAAGCCAGAACGTGGCACGGCTCGAGTAGACGAATGTATAATTCTATGAAGGCGATGGTCAACGTCTTGCTCCTGCCCCCTACCAGGCTCCACCACGATCTTCTCGTTCGTCGCTGCTCCAGTAGTATACATTATTTAGGTCACGGGCTGATGGGCTCGACTCGTTTTACTTATCCTTTTCCTTTTGTAGGGCCAAGTTGAAGTTATCCTACCGTTGATTGGCCAAAACTACAAAGTATCCATATCCAAGATTTCATTGGTTCACTACACCCTCCTCCTTCATTGGCTGAAAATTCCCTTCAAACAAAATGGCGCCAAATCCTCTAGCTTGTCATTCCGCAATTTCCCTCCAAGTTGAAAGATGCCTCGAGGCGGCAACAGCAACGCCGCGCGGCTGGCGGAGCGCTGGGCGTTCCTGGACCCGTGGCTGGAGATCCTGGACCGCCACGTCAAGTACAAGCAGGTGGCGCTCGAAGAGGAGGTCTGGGAGGCCGAGAAGCGCGTGCTGGAGGTCACGCTGCCTTACAATCGCAGCCCCAAGTTCCAGTCCTACACGCGAGGGGAGTTCCTCTACGAGCTGCAGGAGATACGAGAGGCCTTAGCGTTAATATCTGCTGTGGCCCACATCGACCAAGAGGCCTGGAAGTTTGTCTTGAATAAAATATGGGGCCTCAAGCTGGGCAAGAAAGGCTCGGAGGAGCTGGAGCAGGACATCCCGCCCCGGTTCGTGCTGGTGTTCGACAAACTGGCCAACTACAGCTTGGGGACAGATTACGTTTCGGAGAGGAAGAACCCCCCTCCCCTTCACGACCTGGTGTTCTTCTGTGGGACCAATCAGGTTGAAGACCCGACGCCCGAGTTTCTGACGGGGCTGAGGGATGTTGCTGCCAGGGCTGGACATGAGATTCTGCCCAATGGGAAACCAGGACTGGATGTTAAGATTCCGGTGCAAGTTTCCTATACTGATGACGGGAAATGGGAAACCAGGACTGGATGTTAAGATTCCGGTGCAAGTTTCCTATACTGATGACGGGGGATGCTCGTTCGGCGACCAGTTCGTGCACATTACGCTCGCGGAGAAGAAGATCAAGGAGCAGTGGAAGGAGAACGAGCAGCGGGAGGGGGGTCGTGGAGTTCCGAGTGGAACTATTCGATGCACTTTCGAGTTGGGCCCGATGGTTGCACAGATGACGGATACCTACGGGTATTATCGGGTGGCACCGAACTTGCAGAAGGCGGTGCTTCGAGACAATGTGTGGTTTGATAAGTTAACGCTTTCGCCGGGAGGTGGAGGTCACGAAGGGAGGGAGTATTTCAGGCAGATTGTGACTGCAGCGTTCGACTGGCAACGCCGCAATCCGACGCGTGCGAGTGGAAGGTACTATGCTGACCGCGGGGCGTACCTTCGAGATAGGAGCCCGCTTCAGGTGAATCACGTTGACTTCACAACGTACAGTAGCATCGCGAGCGAAAATCTTGGGGCGATGATGTCGGCGCTAGTGGTGAACCAGACTACTAAGAAGTTTTCGCTGCGTGCTGAAATGAGAAGTATTGTGTCGGGTAAGCAGTGGAAGTGGCTGGCATATGGACTCTTTTCAAAGCGGGCACGGGCTTACTCGGCATTAGAATGTGCTGCACTGAACCAAATCGACGCATTGAGCAGCGGGGCCATTAAGTCTTTTTTGGCAGTACTTAACTCCGAGCACCCGGAAGAAGTGCTATGCGGTACACCGGCTGGAGTTGTTGAGGATCGTAATGCGACGTTGATGAGCGGTGCTCCGATCCGGTGGCATTTCTCACATGGGCAGCTCGTTGTCGATGACAAGCACAAACTGATTACTACCGAGTCGGCTATTCGTTGTGTCCGCACTTTCAGCGACGATGGAGAGAGTGACTGGGTAAACGCGATGGTTCCCGGCCTTGGCAGATGCCAGGTTCAGCGCGACGATCTGATTTTTGACCTGTCAAGCGCCATCGAAACTCGTCCAGGTTCACTCAAGACGCTTACGCTCGGATTCAACAAAGAAGAAGACACGTATCCTACCACGGATGGGCTGCCGCAATTTCTGGCCGCTATTGGATCGACTCTGAAGGACTTGACACTCGACGGACCACGCGGAGATATCGATGAGAACGTGATTCTGCAGCACTGCCCCAGCCTCCACAAGTTATCTCTCTGTGGTGGTATCGTCGATGTCCAGCTCGACTTCAGCGACTATCGCTACAACAATCTTCCGGTACCCAAACTCAAGAAGTGCAACTGGCACGACATCCAGGCCCTGGCAGCACGAACAACCCGCTCTCGAAGATTGTACGCCGACTACGAATTCGTCTGAATGATAAGTGCAAGGGCTGGCGACGTGTTGCTGGTGGCTATGATTTTGACAAGTTGCCTGATGACATGAAGGCGATTACACGCATGTTGACAGTGAACCGGCACCTGGCGTACCTCGACGTGCTCATGCTAACGGACTATCACAAGTATGGCACTGCGTTGAAGAAACAGCACCGCAAACCCATCGATCGCACTGCCAAGCTCCCTCGTGACGCTAAACTCGCGTTTCTCAGTGTGGTGTCGGCCAAAATGACATCTGCAGAGGCTGCGAGAAGCAAGAGAGCGCGTCGGACATCGCAAAGTGAACCCGCAGTGGGTGGCCTGGACCAACGTGTGATTTCGCAGATCTTTTCGTTTGCGGGGCCTCCACTTCTTCGTCAAGTGTACTTCCGCACGACCAAGCGTTACCTGGAGCCGTACTATGACTTCTACGGTGACTACTATGATGACGACGAAGATGACGGCGAGGACGAAGAAGTCCCAGAGACGTAGGTGCGATGTGGTTGTGGGCCATTTTCTTTACTGGATGCCAACAGGCTAAGGTAGGAATCTTATTTTTATTTGCCGAACGGAATAAGCATTTTTTATTCGTTTTTGAATGCACTGAATGCACTGACAAAAAAAATCAACATACCAAGATGCTAAACAAGCGTATGTAGGCCGCTCAAGAGTCAACACCCTATAAAAGTCCAGATTTATTCCCCATTTCGTATGCTACGACTTAAGTAGCTAGACTACGCATAGGCGACTTTCATAGCTCAGGGAAACGCGCAGGGGGTGTTACGCGCGCAACTCTCTTGGCAGCAATGGTCGAAGTCGAAAGCGCTCTGGATTTTGCAGCATCCAGTGATCTGCGAGTTCTTCTCCGAGTTGGTGGGTCCACAGACGCTTGCCTTGCATGTTTGTGCTTCAGTGGGCGCGGAAACGGCGGCCACGACAGCGAGGAGGACGGCGATGGAGGTGAAGAAGTTCATCTTTGGTCGGATACTTGGGCTGACTGTCGAAGTCTTGGTGAATTGAGAACTGAGCGAGCTGGAACTTGCGGTGCGGATAATTCTCACAAGCACGCGATCAGTTTGCATTCCTCTGCACTGTTGAATGGACCCACACTTCAACATTTTACATTGCTTTACAACACATGGAAATGAATGGTAACGTAGACTTGGATGGCAAAACCCACGAGACCGGGGGAGAAAAAATATTCTGTGGACCGGGTGTGGTAAATAAATACCTAAGCTTGTAATAAATTGGCATGGAGACGTATTACTGGAAGCGTAACCTGGTGGCGGCGGCACCAAAGTGGTGGGGGCCTTCTACTGCACATGTCTGGCTCTGTAAAGGTACAATAGAAGCTGTCTGCATGACCGCGGAGGAGCATTGACCAGTGGCCAACGTGGATTCCGTTATCCACGATGCCCACCGTAATCGTGGATAACGGAATCCACGTTGGCCACTGGTCAATGACCAGCCATGTGCAATCACGTTTACCGTTACTGAGGAGCAACACCCTGTTTCAAATAATGAGATCAGGAATTACATTTTCATGATGACCCGTGTTTCCTCGATTTACGTACCTTGCAATGGGGAGAGGCCAGACTAGGTACCAACATCTCAAGGAAGGGGGATACCTACGTCGAGCGTCTGTAGTACATTCTCCCACAGTAGTACATACCGCTTCTCACGATTGCCCAAGGTCACTAATTATTCGAACAAATGAACGAGAGATCAAATTCCCTTCGTCGTCACAAAAGACGCCTGAATGCGGCACTAACTTAAATTTGAATGTGTCGCCAGAACACACTACAGCTTACATTCAAAGTTTGTGCGTGACGCTACTGTACGTCTCTGAAGCAGTTACTGTTCGCTGCAATCGCGCTTCCTACTTGAGCAGATGCTGCAAGCTCAGGTTGCGTGATGATTTTGTACATATTACGGTACATCGGGTTCGGTTGGTCCGTGTGAATCGATCGACTTTGAGCGGGCGACCATGGCAGAGGACGTTGCCGTCGATGTCGGATGTGGTGTCGAAGCTGTGTAGAAGAGTGGAAGCTCTTCAAAAGGTGGCTGGCAAAACTCACCGACGGGGTGGAGAAAACCTTTGTCGATCTACTCATGCCACATGAGTCATACGGGATAGCGTGGATAAAAAAGGAGTTCATATTATAGCTGCATAAAAATGTAAAAACCCCGTACATGTACTACAACGTGCACAAGTTTTGCATCTCTTTAACCAGTATAATGCACAGGGTGCTCTAGATGTGGCATTGTGTGTAGAAAAAACACCGAGTGCCTCATTCAAGATTCCGGAGGGTGCCTCAAAATTCGAGATGGATACACTTGGACTTGAAGCATTTTTAGACAGAAACTGCGTGATGCCTTAACAATAGAGTATTAGTTAGAGCTATAAGATCGAATAGAACCGAATGCAAGCGATAAGACAGCAGTAACACCGACCTACACACGCTTGTGACTTATATTGGTGTAGACACAACATCATTGAATGAAACAAAAACTTCTACGCTGGTTGTAGCCAAGGTTGTGCCGCTTACCACTGATACATGCTACGAACTGCAGTAGGAGTCACGCCTTAGTGCAACACGGGGAAGCTACTGCGTAGTAGTAAGTGATTCATACAAAGTCTGCTGG
>JAIKVH010001096.1:0-10643 GCA_024679275.1 Phytophthora niederhauseri
CGCAAGGGCGCCAAGGCCGCAGCGCAGCAGCACGACGACAACGATGATCTGCTGGTGGATAAGGGCTCGTCGAAGGCCGCGCGCCCGACGCCGCCCAGCAGCCCGGAGGTCCAGCTCAAGGTGAACCAGAAGTTCGCCGCGGCCTTCGAGGAGCGCAAGCGCAAGGAGGAGCTCTCGGCGCTCGAGAAGCGCGGACTGAACGCCGACGATGACGACGACGAGTCGGACTCGGAGACGGAGGACGAGGACGGCGAGGAGCTCACGAAGGAGCTGGACGCGGACATCTCCAAGACGCTGAAGCTCATCCGCAAGAAGGACCCGGCCATCTACGACTCGTCCATCGCCTTCTTCAAGAAGCCGGAGAGCGAGAGCGACAGCGAGGACGACAGCGACAAGAAGGGCAAGAAGAAGAAGGGCTCGGCCCCGCTGTACTACAAGGATCTGGTGCGCCAGCAGGTGATCGCCGGGGACGTCAGCGGCAGCGAAGACGAGGACGAGGAGGAGCGCAAGCCCGTGCAGACGTATGCCGAGGAGCAGGCGCAGATCAAGAAGGATTTCCTCAAGTCGTTGAAGGAGAAGGAAGGCAGCAGCGACGAGGAGGAGGACGATGATGGAGAAGACCTGGACGGAGGACTGTTCACGGTGCGGAAGAAGACGGAAGGAGAGCAGAAGCAGGAGGACGAGGAGTACGAGGAGTTCACCACCAAGTACGGCTCCAAGCTCAAGAAGGACGACATGGACCCGGACAAGTTCCTGGAGCACTACCTGAGCAGCGAAGGCTGGAAGGACAAGACGGCAGTCGTCCCCCACTATGAGGACATCGTCAAGGAGGACGAAGAGGACGCCGAGGCGCTTGAGAAGGCCGAGGACTTTGAGCACACGTACAACTTCCGCTTCGAGGAGCAGGGAAGCAGCATTATCCAGACGCACGCGCGTCACATTGAGGACACGATGCGTCGCGAGGACGACTCCCGTAAGCGCAAACGTGCCGAGCGTAAGGAGCGCAAGGCCCTCGAGCGTCAGAAGAAGGAGGAGGAACTGCGTCGTCTGAAGAACCTCAAGCAGGCCGAAATCGAGCAGAAGCTTAAGAAGGTGGCGCGGCTCATGGGCGAGGCAGAGGGCACGGCCGGTCTGAAGCCGGAGGACTTGGAGGGTGACTTCGACCCCGAAGAGTACGACAAGCGGATGCAGGCTGTCTTCGATGAGCAGTACTACGACGAGGACGACGACGACATGGAGAAACCTACGTGGGACGAGGAGGAAGACAAGGAGCTGTTTGCTGGTCTGCCTGTTGATCCGGAAGATGAAGAGGAGGGAGATCCAACAGAGGCCGCCGCTGAGTCTAGCGAGAAGGGCGAGGAAGAAGAAAACGAGGAAGAGGAGCAGGAGGAAGGCGATGATGAAGAGGAGCAGGAGGACGAGGAACAGGAACCGCCCAAGAAGATGACGATGGAGGAGATGCAGCGCGAAAAGCAGAAGTACCTGGAAGAGCTGTACAGCCTTGACTACGAAGACCTAATCGGCGATATCAAGTGCCGCTTCAAATACCGCCAGGTGGAGAACAACGACTTCGGCTTGACGGTGGATGAGATTATGGCTGCCGACGACAAGGAGCTCAAGCAGCTTGTGTCTCTCAAGCGTATGGCACCGTATGCTGAGACGGAGTTCGCTGTGGACCGCAAACGGCTTAAGAACTTCAAGAAGAGCGTGCGCGAAGCTCAGGAGGAGAACCGTAGACGTAAGAACAAGGAGACTGCAGAGACGGGTGAGGCACAGAACGATGAGGCCGAGCAGCCGAAGAAGAAGCGGAAACGCAACAAAAAGAAGAAGGCGGTTGAGGAGGAATCGAAGCCAGAGGAGGACGAGGCAATGCCTGAGGCGGGCGAGGAGGAAGTCTCCGAGCCTAAGAGCAAGAAGGCAAAGAAAGACAAGGCCGAGCCGGCTGCGGAGAAGGCCTCAGACGAACCCGAGAAGAAGAAGAAGCGTCGTAGTAAGAAGAAGAAGGGCGGTGCCGAAAAGAACGCGTACGCATCCACCGGTCTGCCGACTTCCCGACTCGAGTCGTACAAGCTGGTCAAGGCTAGTAAAAAGTAGAGAAAGTTTGGAGCTCATAGTGATCACCTCGATGTGGTTTAGCTTTCGGTAATGCATTAGACGGCACCTTGCACTACCGGTAAACACCATCACAGGTTTGTAGCGATCATCTATCCTACAAATGGCTACACTTTTCGTATACAGATATCAGGAAACTTCAACGTACACTTCCAAAAATAGTGCAGTCGCTGCGCATTGTAGTACCCCTCCGTCCACTCTGCCAGCGTCTCCCCTTCCGTTCCTCGCATATATAATGGCTGCGCTGCCTGCAGTAGCCCCAGCCTCGTCGAACTCGCCGAGATCTTCCAATGCCTCTGCAGCAGCAGCAGGTGCTTTGGAGGGGAAAGCATCGAGATTGACGCGCATTTATCGGCGTGTGGGGCCAGCTGCGAGCCCAACGTCCAGCACTCCCCCCGCCTGGAGTGCCAACAATGAGAAGACGTCTCCGACCCCTGAAATTGAGAGCGAGAGCAACAAGGAGCAGCAGCTGGTGCCAAAGACTCCTGTGTCAACAAGGTCGAACAAGTGGAGTGCGCTGCGTCGCGAGATTCTACCCAGCCCGGCCTTCATGACAGTAAGCGCCAAGGTCCAGCACATCATCGAGTACGTTGTCGCAATGGGAGATTTGTGTACGATGTGAGTGTTGACAGGATGCCCCTTGCGCTTACAGGATGCTGAAGAAACCACCTGAAGACCGCTCTGAGAGTGATATCCTTTCCACTTGTTTTGTTTACTCGATTTATTGGTGCTAGTATTTCACAATTTGATTTCCTTGACCAAGAATGTATTGACCTCTTGCACACGTGAAGATGCTGTATCAGTGGCTCATGAACCAGGAAAAACTCAGCTCGTTGTTTACAACCATGTCGGAAGTATCGGCTAAGAAGTTGTGCAAGGAGATGGAATTCCTCCATCTCAACAGCGGCGAAGTGGTCGTGAATCAAGGCGATAAGGGCAGCACGTGCTTCGTACGTGCTCCACAACCAGCAAAAATGTTTTTTTCTCGGTCGTATTCTTGCTGATCGCTGGCGGTTTTTTATTGTAGATCCTTATGAGCGGTGTCGTGTCGGTATACGTCCGCAGTCCCGATGAGCAGAAAGGGCAGCACGTGCTTCGTACGTGCTCCACAACCAGCAAAAATGTTTTTTCTCGGTCGTATTCTTGCTGATCGCTGGCGATTTTTTATTGTAGATCCTTATGAGCGGTGTCGTGTCGGTATACGTCCGCAGTCCCGATGAGCAGATCAGATACCAGCGCATTCTCCGCTCGAGCTCTGTATCCTCCAGCATGCGCAGACTTGTAAGTTTTCAGTCTAGCTCAGCAAATCTCGCGACTGATTCACTCAGGATGCTGTAGTCAGGAACAGCGAGCATAAACTACGGGACCAAGGTGGTGACACTCACACCAGGCGCGACATTCGGAGAGCTCTGCCTTATTGAGCCTGATTCCAAGCGAAGCGCAACTGTGATCGTCGATCCGCAGGCTCAAATGGCGAATTTTATCGTTCTCACAGCTGCATCCTATCTGCGAATGACTCGCAGCCAAACTATCGAGGTGAGTTGCAACATAGCTACTCTGCAAGTACGCTGATCTCATAGTTGACTTTTGATCATGCCCCTGAACCGTATCTAGGGAACTATCACGGACAATATCGCCTTCTTGCAGCACTTGCTTATCTTTAAGAGTTGGACGAAGATGCGTACGCCTTAGTTTGGCGTTTGACTTGCATTGGGTCTTTATCTCACACTTGTTGTTTCGTCTTCAGAACTCATGCATATTGTAAATTCGATGAAGCTGGTGAATGTCTCCGCTGGGGTACGTAGCAACCGATTTTTTATTCACAGTACAACAGTTGAACTAAATTTGCCAACGCTGCAGCAATACTTGACGCGCAAAGGCTCTGAGGCCGACTCCTTCTTCGTTTTCTTACGGGGCGAAGCCGTGGAGAGCGTTAATCTGACAGTTAATGAGAGTTCCGAAATGAGGTAAGACTGCATACTTATGCTTCGTTGCCCCCTACGTCTTTATTTTGCAAAGTCTCACCCCGAATCGGATGCAGTATGGGCGAAGCTCGCGGTGTGCAGCGCAGTATCACTGTCGAGTTGACGTTTTTGGGTAAATTCGACGTTGCTGGTGAATACCTGGCGTCGGAGAAGAAGGTATCATTGTGTCCTGTGGATATTCGCGCCACGACTGATGTAGACTGCCTCATGCTCACGGTAGGGGGTCATTATCTTGCGTATATTTTGAGCAAACCTAGGCAGTTTACTCATATCTTGTCATTGTTATTTTGCAGAGGAAGTTGTTTATGTTGCATTTTGGCGGGAAAGAGCTGAAGCCTCACGTAGTTCCAACTCGAAGACGACTCCGCGCTATCGCTGAAGCGCGCGAAGCTTGGCGAGAAACGCGAATCTTGCAAGCGCTGCAGTACCCGAACTTGAGGGTCCCCATTACGCGCAAACTCATGCGCCTCAGTGGAAACTGTTGTTTGATCTGTGGGAGACGTACACATGTTGCAGGGGATCAACTTTGCATGGAGCTCCCATTGTACTACATGCTGGAGGAGAAGCAGAAGAAACGCGAGCAGAAGGAGCGAGGTCGCACCGCAAGCAAACACCGCATCAGTGTCGCGACACCATCTCCTTCAAACGGCTCGGTTCCTGACGCTCCCAGAGCGTTAACCAGAAAGCCAACAATGGCGTCAATGGCGAGTCGAACAGATCTTCCATCACTGCGTGAGGTAGATCGCGAAGATGTCAGTGAGCCCCCGAGTCCCGTTCGTCTTGGTATGCAGCTGGTCACGAAGCAGTGGCAGGAAGCGGAAAAAAGTCGAGCTTTGCGACTCCCCCAACGTCCAATGGTGAGTACGACCAGAAAAGTTGACAGCAACTCGCCTAACTCCTTCTTGTTTTGTATATGCAGACGACCCCATCGGGGAAGCGAGCGGTGCCGCTGGCGGTGACCTCCATCACACGTTCGTCCCATGTTTCACGGCGTCAAGAAGAGGCTGAGCAGCAACGTCGTCAACTCACACAGCGCAAAACCCGCACTATCCAGGAAGAGCTCCAGCATATTCGCGATACCTGGCCGTACTGCTGGAACAATGACGACGAAGGGAAGCAGCAAGACGCAACGACGGGAATGCTGACGCGATTCCGGTCCCGATCACGATCTCCGTCACCACCGCTTGATGCACGAAGGCCTCGGCCTGGACGACATGGAGGTGGCAGCTTGTCAGCCCGAACATGAATCAATCCAACCCAAACGAACGCACTGGAGCAGAATGTAGACCACCAAACTAGGCAAAACCGAAAATATTTAATCACTTTGGGGCAGCAATGAATTCACACAGCCAGCTACCAAGGAATCTATAATGCTCCCCTCAACAATTTTCACGTACCCCGCTTAAGCGGTAGACAAAGCGGCAGGAGGCAGCCCAGGTAGACGCGCGTAACGCCACATCCTCCTGCCTGACAGGCTCACATATACACTGCGAGTGGCTGAGCGCACCACCATCCCACCCACTGACCAAAGCGTCCACGTTTTCCAGCTTCACCGTGCCGTTATACTTTAAAACGCAACTTCCTTGGTGCTTCGTGGCGGGGCTTCATCATCTGCTGGCTGGGATACAGAGCCACTCGTAGGGGGCCTGCGCGCCAAGTATGTGGCCTTGAACTCCATAAGGTCCTCCTGATACTCGTCCGATTGCATATACTGAGTCACTGTCTCGCCCAACACGTTGAGCACCTCCACCTGCTTGTGGTCGATGTTGTCACGGGCGTAGCGGTCCGCAACGCACAAATCGCCAACCACTTCACCGTTAACGAGCAACGGAATACCCACGAAGAACTGCAGCTTAGCTGTGAAACGCTTTTCGCCTGAAATCCGCTTGTCCGAGCTCACATCGAGCACGATGCACGGCTTGCCGCGAGTCGCCAGTCGTCGGAAGGTCGGCAGACTTCGAGGTAGGCCCGGCCCCGGCTTGCCGTCATAGTACCTCACGAGCTCGAAATCTTCGGTGCGAATACCTGCCATGGGGCAAGTCAACGTCTCCATCGCCAGCATGCAGATCTCCTCCATGTCCTCGTTGAAATAATGGATACGGCGATCGGAGCTCTTTTTCCTGCTGGTTGCAATGCTAGCATTGGACGCGGTTCTACCCATGGAACCAATCGGCCTACCCTCGTAGCCCGTCCCTCTGCCTTGACTTGACACAGAGGAGGTTTGCTTGTGGTAGGACGGGGGGCTGCTACTTCCATCGTCACTCATCTGTGACGCCGATTCAAAGTCGTTCAGGGACAAACTCTTGTTGTTGGCCATCATCGTCGGAGGAGAAGCCGACGCGGGGTTGTCGTTGGGCGGGCTGTGTGACTCATCAGAGGTCAGTGAACTGGTACTGCCGACGCTCGTGCCGATACCCACGCCATTAGGAGGTGGCATATTTCCCAGTCCGCTATTCACCTCCAACTCGGTGCCATTGCTACTGAGCATCCGAGCGGGCGGGTTCGCGTATCCTGGGGCCATGGTGCTGCCAAAGTTCTGGTTCGCGAACGCGTTCGTGACGATGCCGTTCGAGCTGGCACTCTTCGCCAAACAGGCCTTGCACACTCGCACTTTGGCCGCCACTTCCTGATCTCCCTTGACCATTTTAAACACGGTACACGCGGAGCAGACCACCTCGCCACACACGCGGCAGTGATGACGTCGCTTCAACATGCTGAAAGATTGCACACAGAGCGAGCAATTGGTTCGCTGCGCGTCGTTCACCCATTCCTGACGTTGCGCCAAGGCTGCCGGAGCAAACAGCGCCTGCTGCACCGCCTTCTGCATGCCAGACAGATCGCCAGCCAGTCGGAGCGAGGTGAGGCGAACGCCAGCCGAAATGCTCTCGCCTCCTCGCGCTTTCCGCATTGCGAACGTCCACGTGACGTTGACCATGTTGGGGTCCTCGGGGGTCTGCTGCACCACGAAGGAGCTGGGCTCGAACACCGTCAAGCTGTAGGCGTCGGGCTTGCCACGAATACCGTACTGCGCAGCTGCGCCGTCGTACGACTCGAACTTCAACACGCCCACGTTGCCGTGCACGGGGTGGTTAGGCAGCAGCACGCAGTACTCGCGGATGCAGAACTCCTTGGAGCGGCCCAGGGTCTTGGGCGACGAGTACACGAGCCACTTGAGCGTCATGGACTCGACCGACGCGCCGTCGTGCGTAGAGGCCGGGTCCGTGTGGTGCGCGTGCAGCACCTCGCCGTCCAGGAAGTTGCGCGGGTGCAGCAGCTTCTGGAAGCCTCTCAGGCTCGCGTTGTCCGCGGAGCGGAGGCACTCGAGCACGTCCGACACGGAGCCGGTGACCTTGGTCACGGCGCGCACCGAGTAGGACAGGCGCTCGCTGTTCTTGGAGTGCAGGTAGACCATGGCGTTGTCCTTGCGGTTCTCCACGGCCCAGACGCTCATGTCGGACGCGCTGCGCACGAGCTCGTCCACCTCGGCGCGCTCCGACAGGTACAGCGCGTCCAGGTCCACGTCGGCGGGCCATTGCGAGGCCACGGTGGGCGCGCGCGGGTACTCGGGGGAGCCCGGGATGTCGCCGCTCATCTATCTGTCTGTCTGTCTGTCGATCTGCACGCGCAATGCGGTCGTCAGTTAAAGGACGAGGCGGGCGGGCGGGCGGCCGGCCGATCGCACTTGAGTGAGGAGACGCACCTGCGTGAACTGCCGGACGAAGATAGCTCGCTCGCTGAGGAGGGAGGGAAGGTGGAGGAGGGAGGTGGTGGGGGAGCACACGGAGCTGCTGGTTGTGCCTTCCGCCCTTGCAGCGCAGGAGTGCCAGTGCTCGCTCGTCGGTCGTCCGCACTGGCTGCGAGCTCCAGTTGCTTGGGCTCGTTGCGACCTTCCCCCCCTGTTGCGCCCGCTCTCTGCGCGCGCAAAGAGGCACGCGAATGGGGAAAATTGTGGCTCGCGCGAGACGCCATTTCGGCCAATCAGAAATGGCTCGGAAAGGGCCCGCTTTGCACGCTTCTGGCAGTCGATTCAACGAGCCAGCGGCTTTCGCTACGAGGTGATGCGTATCGCCGTCCGTACCTCTGGGGCAGAAACAAGTGAGAGCCGCGAGTCGCGTCCTCGGGACTTGACGGTCTCCTGCACGGGGTCAAGTGAAAGTCTCCGCGGACCGCGGTGGCGACGCCCCTGCCTGCCTGCCGGTGACAGCCTGGTTGCCGCAACACCAGCCGACTTCGGTGTGATACCCAGCCAAATGGTGCCGTGGCGTGCAGATGGCGGTATCGGCTCAAACAAATGTGATGAAATAATCGTCGCCGGATTCCGTCTCGAAAGGCCGCTTGCTTGACCGCGAGGGTGGACGAACACTCGGTAAGCAAGCACACTGGCCCCCTCCGAGCCTCTCTTCGCCTTGTGCGTGTGTCCCTTGCGTTCGTGCCCCCAGTGCTGGCCCCTACGCTCCATGCAAGGTTTGCAAGCATTGCACGCACTTGCAAGCACCTCTACGAGCGACGACACAAAAGAAAGCAGCGGTACACCGCGCACAAACTTTGCTTTTGTTTGAATAAAAAGTATAGCGTATAGTTTATGAGTGGGAAGTGCGTTCGATTGGAAAACCGTTGTTTGATTGCGATCTTTATAACTACTAAAACTGATTTTTGATTGGCCAAAATGCTAAACAGAAAGCCATTGGCCAAAAGTCCATTTCGGTGTAAGCGGCAACTTCAAGGCAACTTGTATCCGCTGGTGCTCGGGTGCTCATTTATCAGTGCAGTGCAGTGGTTGATCCTAACAATGCTCATTCATCATATGCATGCATGTTAGCAGTGACTTTCCTCTACATGGCGCGTGTACATGTAGAGGAAAGTCACTCATTGCACTTCAAAATGGCGGGAATCCGTTTACAGACGGCGCGCGTAGCTGCAAAAAGCGCCTATCCATCTCGAGCTTCGATCACCGACTTCGTTGTGACAAAAGTCATAATACATGTAATATGACCTTTGACAGGCAGCAACTCGAAATGGAGCAGGTCTGCGGCTCGCAAAACCGCAGTCGTCTCGAAACCCGTCCCGGATCCATCGTTGACTCATTCCGAATGAGTCATTCGGCACAACGTAATGCGCCGCGCGTGGTGACTTGGGGCGACCGAACACCGCTGTCGACAGCTGCAGACGCAGCAGCATTGCCTGGCCATGTCCATTGCACAATTGCCGTCGGTACATTTCCGCTTGACAGGTGCTGCTTGTCGACGCTGCATCTTGCTTAGCATTGTTGTGAAGGATGTTGTTCGTCCACAGCGATCAGCACGCGTACACTCTGACCGTGCCGCAGGGTATATACTGGCAGGCTGGTCCTCTGTAATAGTCCTGGAAACACTAGTCATCGGTGGAATTCATCAATTTAACGCGTTCACTAGATTCCCGCTCATGTGGATGTGTTTGCAGCCCCCCCTGAGAATCCCAGTGAGATCTACCAAGTGGCAAAGATGGCATTTTCAAACCCAACGGGTATCAATGGTGACCCAGTCAGACGTTGCAGTTCGCCGGGCGAAGTTTAATGCCTCTTCTAGATACCCAAACGAACAAAGGTTTTAGACTTTGAATTCAAACAGTTCGGCCCAGAGGTCGAAAAAAATAGTGCAATACAATAAATAATCAGTTTATCCAATACTAATTGTTATTATTGGCCTGTGCTAAGATCAATACAATATAAAATTGACCCAATTATTGACAATAAATTCGGTAAAAGTAACGCCATGGCCAGAGTAGCCTGAAATAGACCCAAGATATGTTCTAAGCTGCAGTTTCTTGGTCAACATAACCTCCACCCTGGAGTTATAATCGATAGGTACGATGCACCTACTGATATCAATGACATGTATAAAGTTTGTCTTCAAATAACTCCGATAAGTACCGATTAAATAACACTAAGGATTAGAATATGGAATTGTAGGGGGGGGGGGGGGGGGGTAGGAAGGTCTACTGACAAGGGCTACCGAAAGCGCATCGCCTCGTCTAAGACCCCTCTGCGCAATGGCTGCCAGGGAAGCTGTATACTATTACATGCAGAATATAATATATATACTATTACATGTAGTAATAATTTAGTGTTGTTCCCTTTTTGCGGGGGCGACGCAGAGGTGCCCAGATGCAAATCTCCATACATTTCTTCGTACGGGCTGCTATTCTGAGCTGGCAGTGACTTTCCTAGAGTTTACCCCTCTTACCTAACCTATCTGAGGCCTACTATTACATGTAGTACAGAGCTCACATGAGTTTTACTACTGTACGTTTCCCTAGAGCCTCTTCAAAATAGATATGTCACCTCCGATATGTTGTTCCCTTTTTATATCCCAATTCAATATAAATTGCAATATAAATTGTGGCAATTTTTATTATTGCTCGCCGTAAAATTGCAGTTTTTATTAGTGGCCAATGTTGACCGCAATTCAATATCATACTTAAGTACTGTATTGGCGGACCGATCTGGTTCGGTCTCACCTGCAGTATGTTACAAGTGTATTTTGACTGCATGCCCATGAAATAAGCTAT
>JAIKVH010001098.1:0-10633 GCA_024679275.1 Phytophthora niederhauseri
GACGTCCGGGCCAGTCTTGCCCGACGAGTACGGCGGCAGCGAGGCGCTGGACGACGTGAGCTTGGTGGCCCACTTCTCGCTGGCGCCCTCATAGCGCACCATGTACATGTCGTAGCACGGCGAAGCGGGGCTCGGGCCGCCGCCACACAGGTTGCTTGGGTTACCGCAGTTGAGGGTGCCTCCACCCTCGGCGTCACGCGTGCCCACGATGACGAAGCCGTTCTTGTCGGCGTAGATGTCACCGAAGTCGTGCAGCGGCACCTTGACGGCGGGGCTGCTGGCCACGAGCTTGTCGTTGGCGTCGAGTTCGCGCACGATGACGTTCTCGCCGCTCTGGAAGGCAATACGAGAGCCGCCCGACGGCAGCGAGGCGATGGCGATGACCTTGAGGGCGGCCTCCTCCTCGTTGTTCTCCACAGAGGCGCCCACGTCGACCTCCGTGATGCGAACGCGCGGCTTAGCGCAGAAACCGCCGCTGGACTTGGGCGTCGTGG
This sequence comes from Phytophthora niederhauseri, assembly GCA_024679275.1. NCBI lineage: Eukaryota > Oomycota > Peronosporomycetes > Peronosporales > Peronosporaceae > Phytophthora > Phytophthora niederhauseri. The sequence goes on from JAIKVH010001098.1 coordinate 495, forward strand.
CGGTGGAGTTGCCCGCAGCGTCAATACCAGAGGTGCAAACCGCGAAGACGGCGACGGTGGTGGCCATGAGAGCGTGGTACAGACGCATGGTTGGTGGATGCTTGGGTTGCTGTTGTAGGGGCTTCGGCGGCGCGGAGCAAATTGGGAAGTGAGAGAGTGGCACACCGAAGACTTTTATCAGACACTCTTTTTTAATCTTGTGTGATCGCGACAGTCCAAGGGTCTGCTGTTCGTGTCTACGATGAGATCGCAGCAGGAAAGATAACCAGACTCCAGATGGAGTGTCGTACCTTAGCCGGAGCCCTGGTAATGCACCAAGCTTCATCTTTTGGATGTCGGCTTTTGTGGCTGCGCTAGACTGTCGTGTCTAGCAGAAACAGCAGAAACAGACGGAAGTTGAAGGCTCACGTAGCTCTTCGATTACAGTGCAGTCACTCGTCTGGTACACGTACACGTACAGGAGTTGACGTAGTACAAGCTAGACCCTGGCTACGGGGAGGGTGTTCACCGTTATTCGGCCGCAGGTTCAGGTAGACTAACACCAACATAGGACGATTTTCATGGTATTTTGGTGCATCAAACCAATGAACCTACCGCAATCCTGGTGCCACCAGCAGGTTGGCCATCTGCGTACACTCCACGACAAAAAGATATGGACACCACCAAAAGTGGCTGTAACTTCGTCAATTTTTATCGTTTTAAGGTGCGGTTTGGACTAGAGTTACAGAACGCGCTGATAAAGATCTGCACGCTGCTAACACGCGCGCTTTTGCGCTTCTTCAGGTAGCTCACATACAAATCACTGGTTCTGCCCAGGTGACAAAACTTATGGACAGCTAATCCCCATACAAAATCCTATATTAACCAAAACCCCTTAAAAATGATATGACTTGGACTTTGTATGGGGCGACAGAAGAACGAGCCTCACAGCGATACTCGCGACGTTAGACAAAGATATGAAGGCATTATCGTGTACTAGAAGGTGTATTTAGAAACCTGTAATAAATGCATGGACCATCGCACAAAACTGAGCAAGTAGTAAGCGACTGAAATTTCGAGGCATGGCTACCATGTATTATCTGATGATTTGCGGGGCGCGTTCAGTTGCGTCCTAGTTAGGGCCAATTTGTAGCTCTGTATGCTGCTATCTCTCAAATATACAATTGTTTACTCCGTTATCAACTGTTGCTCGATTATATATGGCTCAGTACTAAGGTAGAGTGGAGAAACCACGGGTTCTTCTGTCGCCCCATACAAAGTCCAAGTCATATCATTTTTAAGGGTTTTTGATTAATATAGGATTTTGTATGGGGATTAGCTGTCCATAAGTTTTGTCACCTGGGCAGAACCAGTGATTTGTATGTGAGCTACCTGAAGAAGCGCAAAAGCGCGCGTGTTAGCAGCGTGCAGATCTTTATCAGCGCGTTCTGTAACTCTAGTCCAAACCGCACCGTAAAACGATAAAAATTGACGAAGTTACAGCCACTTTTGGTGGTGTCCATATCTTTTTGTCGTGGAGTGTAGAACGGCAGCCACAAGCGGAGTCAGCACAATTGACGACCAGCTGGAAATGCCGAAACCTTGGTCTCCACAAACAGCGAAAACGTTTGCTCCCAGACCTTGATGGGGGTTTGCGTCATGATTTGGGCCGGTCGCCTTGTTGCACTCGTACACGTAATGTATTATATTCAGAGTTTGAAGCTTATTGTACCCGTACACGCACCATACAGCGCTGAGCAGCAGCAACTGGCCATTTCCAGTTTGTTGTGCTTGCTACGGCGAGCTTCTGCTCGTTGACTCAATAGTCTATGATTTCGTATGCCTAGCCAACACGCTGCTCTGGTATTATGTGTGATATTTTTTTAGACCACATTGTACAGTAGATGCACAATGGTCAAGCTTGACTGGGGCGGTATCGCACATTGTGACTCGTAGTGCGTTGGTAAACTCATTTCGCGAAAGTGCCCGATCTTCAAACAAACAGGGTGTACATGTACAGGCTTCTTGGTGATGCTGTAAAAGGGTACTGTCTGCCGAGAAACCTCGGCTAGGCTTGTATTGGTGCTATCAAGGTCGCTACATGTACGAAATCTCGGTCACTGGCCGGGTCAGCGGGCGGTGCCAGTGGTGCCAAGCAGCTTAGCATCAAATATGTATCAGACAGAGTGCACGATGCTACGAACAACTCAATGCAACCACAGCAACACAGTGGCTGCTGAGCCTTCGGAGTACAGTACTGGGCATTGGGCCATTTCATACTGCTGTTCGTGTTCACATGAAACTGTTATATGTCTTGACGCATCCGTCGCCACCACCACCTCATTGTGACGTTACATTCACGCGGTGCAGCGTCATAAAGTCAGGGATCTCGACGTACACACTCTGCCGAGGTAATACCTATCTGGTAGAAGTACTACAAAATGCTTCGAGCTACGTGTATATTTTTGGTGTCGTATCTGGTATGAAATTGCGTGATCAAAAAAAAATGATCGTGTTAATAAGGCGATGTACGCAACCTCAGTTCGATCTTGTATCGAAGGCCATACCGGTACGTCCGTTAGCGCGGCCTGTACAATAGGGTGCTGCAGTTCCACTCATTCAGAGTTCTCGTAATTCCCCGGTACACCACCTCGACCATACCAAGGGCAGTGGTTGATGTTTTAGTTTTAGGGACCACTACATCGCAAATTGCGTCTGGTATTCTGCCGGCTGTGACGGTGGAGACCAGCCGAAACCCAAGAGGCACTTACGACAATTCAATATGCGCTCCGATATTTGAAGTTGGCGACATAGACCGATTGGTAGTTCATCGACGTGCAGGTACACTACTGTACTGTAGTTTTACTGCATTGCTTGTACTGTAACACTGAAGCGAATCCTTGCAGCTAACTCATACCATCGACTAGCAATCAGGCGCCAATCTGGTTGCTTGTATTCGTATTGTAAGACCATTGCTGGTCATACTGTACTTGTACCGTCTTGCTGGTCTCCTTCTCATATTACAGTATTTACCAGTATGACAGCGGCGCTGTCATACATACATGTACTGGCGCCGCCACGCTCCAATTTGTTTGTCATATATCGTGATCCTATGAGCGGCAGATGCTGGTGAGGAACGAGCACGGCATGGTACAGCGCCAGGCTGGACGCTTGACGGCCCAACAGAAGCTCGTCCAGATGGAGTTCGTGAACTTCCTGCTTGGCACAAGTTCACCCGCAGGCCCAACAGAAGCTCGTCCAGATGGAGTTCGTGAACTTCCTGCTTGGCACAAGTTCACCCGCATGGGGCTCCGGATGAGCCCTTCGTTGTGCTGTTCGAACGAGACGGAGGAACTGCATTTACTTCCGACGACCTCATTTTCCAATTGGCCTTCTCCAGCCACAACCTCATCGGCTCAAGCAAGACCAGAAAAACACAAGTCCATCATGCGTCTGTATCACGCTCTGCTCGTCACCGCCGCCGCCGTTCTGGCCAGCAACGTCTCCGCCGGCCGCGCCGACTGCGACATGGTGCCGGACGTCCCTGCCGGCTCGTACGGCACGTCCAGTGGATCGGCGCCGGTGAGCCAGGACTCGACGGCCAACTCGGCCGTTGGCGCCAGCCAGGCCAGCCAGGGCTCCGCTCCGGCTGACACCCCCGTGCAGCAGTACTCGACGGCCAACTCGAACAGCCAGGGCTCTGCCCCTTCGGACGAGACCCCCGTGCAGCAGGACTCGACGGCCAACTCGGACGTTGGCTCTAGCCAGGTGAACCAGGGCTCTGCCCCGTCGGACGAGACCCCCGTCCAGCAGGACTCGACGGCCAACTCGGACGTTGGCTCTAGCCAGGTGAACCAGGGCTCGGCCCCTTCGGACGAGACCCCCGTGCAGCAGGACTCGACGGCCAACTCGGACGTTGGCTCTAGCCAGGTGAACCAGGGCTCGGCCCCTTCGGACGAGACCCCCGTGCAGCAGGACTCGAACGTCGCCTCTGGCTCCGGCGCTCCTTCCAGCGACGACGACACCAAGCAGGGCGTTGTTGTCCCCGGCACGCCCTCGGGCTCGGGCTCGGAGAGTGCCACCCCTGCCCCGACCACCGGCCTGGACGTCGGTGCCAGCCAGGAGACGACTTCTTCGGACTCGGGTGTTCCCCCCACTAAGCAGGGCCTCACTACCCCTGCCCCCACCACCCCGTCGACCGAGGATGCCTCGCAGAAGACCGACGTCGCCGGTGAGTCTGACGTTGCCGGTGAGGCTGACCAGGTGACGGACGCGCCCACCACTACGCAGGCCCCCACGGTCGCCTCGAGCTCGAGCTCCGGCCTGACCCCCACTGCTGCCGGTAACTCCACGACCGCTGCCCCTACCACCCCTCTGAAGGACAACTCGAAGCTGTGCGCGAAGCCGCGCGTGGTCGTCACGGAGGTTGATGTCGGCGCCACCGTCGAGAACAACGAGGAGGAGGCCGCCCTCAAGGTCATCGCCATCGCTGCTCTGCCCTCGGGCGGATCTCGCATTGCCTTCCAGAGCGGCGACAACGTCATCGTCCGCGAGCTGGACGCCAGCGACAAGCTGACCAGCACCCCCGCCGTCAAGGTGCCGATGAACGACTTCGCCGACATCTATGCCGACCAGAACGGCTTCGTGATCCTCGGAACGAGAGACGCTGAGGGCGGCGGCACCCTCAACTGCGGTAACCCGAGCAACCTGTGCGGTGGTGGTCCGAACCCCGCTTCGCCGTGCTACGACATGTACATGGCTCGCTACGAGGGCGCCAGCGAGAAGTGGGCCACCAAGCTCACGTCGTCCAGCGCCTCGCTGCCTCCTTACTCGACGTCGGCCAGCGGCCCGGACGTGTACATGATCTGGTGGTACGCTCACCACGGCCGTATCGCGTACGACGGCACGAACTGGGCTGCGTACTTCGGCGCTGCTATCTCGACGTCGGAGGGCGGCTGCATCAACATCCACCAGGGCGACCGCATGAAGGTGGTGAGCCCCTCGGGTTCCATCACGGACAGCAAGGACTCGTTCGACTGGGGCTGCTCGCACTCGGGCTACGAGCGCATCACGTACGACGAGCGCTCGAAGAGCTTCGCGTCGATCTGTAAGACGGACAGCAACAACCGCCTGATGCCGCCCAACAACTGGGACGCGACCATCTACCCCGTGAACCTGGCTGCTGCCGACCTCGGCGACATCGTGCCGGACTCGGTCGCCTCGAGCAACAAGTACTGGTCGGCGGTGAGCAACGGCGACGGCGACAACGCCAAGGTGCACCTGATCCACTACGACCTGAAGTCGAAGGCCAGCGAGGACATTGTTCTGGGCGGCACCGACGCCAACGAGCGCGCTCCTCACCTCGCCCCCATTGGCAAGGACGGCATGCTGGCTATGTGGGAGGGCAGCTCGGCTGGCGGAGACCTCCAGCAGGGAGGTGACCGCACGATCTACGCCCAGGTGCTTGACCGTGCTACGGGCAAGACCATCAGCGAGAAGATCACGGTGGACAAGTCGGTGGTGGGCAACCGCTACCAGGCTCTCAAGAGCTACCCGGACGGCAGCGTGGCGTACCTGTCGAAGGGCAAGACCGACACGTCGGTGCAGGTCGTGCGCTTCTACGGCTGCTAAGCGGCCGTTGATGAAAACGGATAGAAGTGTCTATGCGTAGTAGTTGTTTCAATCTGCGAGGGTAGTTTAGATGAGCTAACCTTGAGCATGAATGTGTAAATCGATTCCTTACGTTCGATTTTATAAGTGAGTTGATGTGAAGCGGTTGGTCGGCGTTCAATTAAGTCTCTGTTATCACAACCTTTGAGACCAGGGGATACCTCGCGCTTGCAACCACTTTCGATGACTTCATTGGAGCATTTCAGCCGCCATATTCAGCGAAGCGGATGCGCGTATCGCCTCGAGACCCTCCGTGACCTGGAAATGGAAAGCCCTCGAGAGAGCAATCGTCGCCGCACTGCCGGCGAAGGACCCGACGTACCGGTATGCGGACACCACCTTATGCCGTCGACTAGCAAAATGTTCACATTGACATCGTCAGCTGTACTACGCAATTGTCTGTAGGCGTTGATAGCTGAGCACTTGCAGACGCAACCATACATCTATACACTACACCACTCCTTCCTTCAGTCCCAGCTCTTAGCATCCGAAGAAACGCACAACCTGCACCGATGTGCTCGTCGTGCCCATGGAGAGATACACCACGCTGCCGTCCGGGAAGGTCTTCAACGCTTGGTAGCGGTTACCGATCACAGAGCTGTCGACCGTCACCTTCTCGCTGATGGCCGAACCCGAGGACGCGTCCCGCACCTGAGCGTAGATCGTACGGCCACTTGATTTGTACTCAAGGTCTCCGCTCGTGGAACTTCCTTCCCACATAGCAAGGAGACCGCCGTCGCCGATAGCAGCAAGGTGGGGCGCACGCTCGTTGGCGTCGGTTCCTCCGAGAAGGATGTCCTCAGTAGCCTCGGCGTCCATCGAGAAGTGAATGAGGTGCACGCGGGCGTTGTCCTCGTCACTGTCGGACGTGCTGTTGCTGACGGTGGCCCAGTACTTCTTGCTGGAGGAGTCGCTGTCCGGGACGATATCGCCCAGATTGGCAGCATCCAAGTCGACGGGGTAGAGCGTCACGTCCCAGTTGTTCGGAGGCATGATGCGGTTGTTGCTGTCCGTCTTGCAGATCGTAGCGTAGCCGTCCGTGCGGTTGTCGTAGGTAATACGCTCGTAGCCGGAGTGCGAGCAGCCCCAGTCGAACGAGTCGCTGTCCGAGGTGACGGCACCGGTAGAATCCACTACCTTCATGCGGTCGCCCTGGTGGATGTTGATGCAGCTGTCCTCCGAGACGGACAGCGCACAACCGAAGTACGCGGCCCAGTTCGACCCGTCGTACGCCAGACGGCCGTGGTGGGCGTACCACCAGATCATGTACACTTCCTCTCCAGTGGCAGACGTGGAGTAGGGCGGCAGCGAGGAGCTCGACGACGTGAGCTTCGTGGCCCACGTCTCCGTTGATCCGTCGTAGCGCACGAGGTACATGTCGTAGCAGGGCACGGCTGGATCGGGGGCAGTGCCACACAAGTTGCTCGGGCTACCGCAGTTCAGGGTGCCTCCACCCTCGGCATCTCTCGTGCCGAGCAAGACAAACCCGTCGTCGTCAGCGTGGAGGTCCGCGAAGTCGACCAGAGGCACTTTGACTGCAGCGGTGCTGTTCACCAAGACGTCGTTCGAGTCGAGCTCCCGGACGATAACGTTGTCGCCGCTCTGGAAGGCAATCCGAGAGCCTCCAGAGGGCAGCGATGCGATGGCGACGACGGTGAGACCAGCTTCGTCCTCGTTGTTCTCCACGGTCTCACCCACGTCCACCTCCGTGATACGCACGCGGGGCGTGCTGCAGAAGCCAGAGCTCGAAGATGCCGAAGCAGTCGACGTGGTGCTGGTAGCAGTGGAAGTTGCTGAGCTAGCAGTGGAGGCGGCACTTGACGTAGCTGCCGAAGCAGCAGTGGAGGCGGCAGTTGAAGTGGCCGTCGGTACCTCCGTCGCGTCGATGGTGGGGTCAGCCTCACCCGCAGTCGAGGTCGTCGCAGTGGCAGCCGACGCGGCAACGCTCGATTGAGTGGAGCCCTCGTCATCCTCGTCCGAGGTCGTGGCTTGACTGGCATCGACGGCCGAGGCAGCAGCAGAGGAGCCCTCGTCCGAAGTTGTGGCCTGGCTGGCATCGACCGCCGAGGGGGCACTGGAGGCATCAGTGTCAAAGGCGGCCTCGGCGCTGGCATCGTCGATGTAGGACGACGTAGTGGAGCTCACCACGGAAGTGGCGGCAGTGGTCGCGACGGGAGCCGTGGTCTTGAGGGTGCACTTCTCAGCAACGACGCTGTTGGTCGCAACTAGAGCGACCGCAGTCGCCAACAGGACGGAGTAGAGACGCATGATCTTGCTTTGAGCTGATGGGATGAACTGTAGCGCTGGAAGGCCAATTGCAGAATGGAATTGGTGGAAGTCGACGAAGGCCTCACGTCAAGCCACGGGCTCAGCAGAGTAGCTCATGCGCCTCCTCTTCCTGGAGGTGAAGAAGTCGCGCGCGGAGCCCCCATGAGTCACAGCTGTGGTGGGCGAGGCCTTCACAACGGATCAATCTTCATAAAGTGCTTGCCCTGGTTGGGACTTGCACCACTAGAGGTCATCAGCGCCGGGCTTCTGAGTCAGCATCTGCGCGCACTCTGCTCCTAGACGATCATCGCCTTAACGCGGCGCCGGGTCGACCAGCAAGAAGGAGTAAGCTGGGGAAGAGCATCGATCGCATAAGTCGTTCATTCGCAAAGTAGACCCTGCCGGCATCCATTCAGCGCTTCGTTCATGCCAACTCGACGGCGGCAGCATCGATTCGGGGCGACACGAGGATGTTGCGTCAACGGCGGCAAGTCAGGGCGACCAGGGCGAGGATCAGCGCGCCAAAGGCGGCGGCGACCAGCTCGATTCAACGATGGCAGCGCGCAATGTTCAACAAACGGGGACGTCACGCTCACGCTGTTTGTGGCTCGCAGCGTGCGCGATCACCAGCTGCGATCGGCCCGGACAGCTGCGTATCGACAAGCTGTGTTGCAGAATAACGGGGCGCTGACTTGCTCAAAATTCGAGATCCTTCATCGACGACTTACTGTACCGGTACTGTACATGTACGAGGCGAATGCCGTGAGCACCGTCCGTCGTCCGCACCAGGATGGTGGCGGAAGCCACTTGCCAAGACGGAAGAGCTGTCAGCATTGCAGCGCTTCGCTTGTATGTAGACGGCAACACCAGCTGGCCGGCGAGGTTTGACCTGCCTGCTCGGAGTTGACCTACGGTTTTGCGGAAGCTACATGTACACGCATGTACCAGGTGCCCGCCTCGAAGGATACGACAGCGGAGGCCGAGTGCTGCCGCTGAGACTCAGCAGCGGCGCTGACTCAATAGTAGACCGGCCATTGAGAGAGGATTGCTTTGCACGAAGCACATGTGGAGCTCGTCGGGGAACGTCGATCCAACAACAAACGGGTGTGTCATGGCACGTGAGCAAACGCACTGCCACCTAGTCTGCTGGTTCGGTGGCACTGTCGCCTGCAGGGTGCGGAAAAGGAAATGGGTACAATGCAAGTGGCGACTGCCTCGGAGAGGCTAGCCAACACTTTGAAGAGCTTGATCCGGGTGTCGCCCACGCCCGCGGCTGGTCTGGGCGCGAGCTGCATGAATTTGCCTGTCAGGTGACCGGTAAAAGCTAGGCAAAGTCCGTTGATATATTGCTACTTCATCATTGCTATCCCATTATTCAAATATACAGGTATAACGGAAGGATTTAGAGTACAATACCTCATACAAGTGATAACATTTAACACAGGTTTCAGAATTATACGGTCCGCTGTGTAAATGAAGCAGTGCCTTTCGTCTCGGTCACCTGACCGACACTATCGCTGCGCAGCACCTTGATCTCCTCGCTCTCTACGCAGGGTAAAGGCCCCGCTGCGCTACATTAGACTGAGAAACTCGACCAGGTTCACTTCCCTCGAGTCGGTCGGGCATTGCTGTCCGAACATCTACAACTGATCGGCTAGGCGCTGTCAGCTCCACCGACTCCCTCGAACAGCACAACGGCGTCCTCATTCTCCCTTTTGCCATCTCCCCGCAATGCGTTTGTACCATCTTCTAATTGCAACTGCGGCCGCTCTGCTAGCCAGCAGCAACAACCATGTTGCTTCCGCTGCCACCTGCCGATACCGACCGTCAACTTCGACCGTCACGGATGCCCCCGTCACCTCCACGGCCTCGTCGTTCTCCTTCGACACCCCCACCAGTTCATCCGATGAAGAAGGCAACGAGGCCAGCGCTGCAGGCCCGGTATCTCAGACGGCAACCGATGCTCCAGTCCCCAAGACAACCACGGATGCTCCCACGACGGCCGACTCCACAGACGAATCTTCGTCTGAGACTGAGACGGAGTCCTCGGCGTCTGCGGCTGCTACGCCATCGGTTGCTACGAACTCGAGCAGCAGCACGACGTCCTCGGACAACTCGAAGCTCTGCGCGAAGCCGCGCGTGCGTATCACGGAAGTGGATCTCGGTGTCACGGTGGACGCGAACGAAGACGAAGTAAACTTGAAGGTCGTCGCCATTTCTGC
>JAIKVH010001099.1:0-10632 GCA_024679275.1 Phytophthora niederhauseri
CTAAACCATTGGGTTCACGGTCGAGCCGTTAATTTAGCGTTCGACTCTATGGCTTAACCATCGAGTTGATGGGAGAACCGTTGATTTAGTAATCATAAGACTTATCCGAGGTTCTTATAATGAGGCTGATGTTTAAAATAAATTGTAGATGGAATATGATGGATTTTTTTAGTAAAACAGATAATTCTTATTTTTAATCTAGATACACTAGAGTCCATCAAATGTTTGCTGGAGAGGGGCTGTCCTCACTTTGCTCCGCAAAGCTTAGGCCTCACCCCCTGCCTCGAATAAGATGGTCTGAGCTTCGTGAACTTTGTTAAATGCAATGCTTAAAAACCCAGAACGCCCTTAAGAAAAGTGATACTCTACGATTTAGTCCGATAACTTATCAAGATCATCTTGATAAGATTGAAAAAGCTCTATTAAGCACGATTCGCAGCTCGTCTGTAAATTATCCAAGCTAAAACTATGTCCTAGCAACCCTCGCCGGCGCCGTAGAGCTTAACGGCGCCCCTCTTTCACCTCCGCGTACGTGAAGGTTTCGGGTCTGTACATGACTTGCAGCCGCTGTGCTCTACCACCACGCGGTTCACCGTAACTTCATCAAGCGCAACAGCGATCGCGCCTAGAGCGCCAAGAGGATAACCTCGCGATAGTCACCACTCAGTTGAAAGCTAGTTCAGATCTTTGCTGGACATGTAGTAGTACGTCAATTTTAGCATCGAGAGCTCTTCGTTGGTGTGGCTCAGGCTAATCTGCCGCAGCGCAAAGAGCCACATCATCGCATCGAGTTCTATCATCAGTAACACGTTAGTCGTGAGCGATCGGCTAGCTTCGTCTCCGTACCGGGTACAACACCCGCTCCTACGTGCCCGAGCCCGACGTGGCCACGTTCAGCACGAACGCCTCCACCTCCGGCAGCGGCGTCAGCAGCAGTAGCAGTAGCCAGCAACATAAAGTCGCTGTGGTATCGCTGAGCTCCTACTGGTCCCTCATAATTGCACCAGCCAACCCACCCACGCTTGCAGGACAGCCTGCTCGAGGCGAAACTTGCTCAAAAAAGAGCAGTTGGTGTGAAAGCATGGTGCATCCGCGAGTTGAAAGGACCTCCGGACATAGAGACTTAGTGCGTGGGGAAAGGGGGGATATTCTCGAGATTTTTTTCGATAAATGTATAGTGCAGTGACTTATAACTCGCTTGCATCCGAGAAACTCCGCCGCTGCGAGTATCAGCGTATCCTGGAGCTTTAATCCTAGCTACCCCTAAATATACTTCCCATCCCAGATTGGGGGGTGTTTAAGAGCATTACGAAGTAAGAACGCGTACGCAATATCGCATACGTACGCAATATCGCATTAGCAAGCTTAACCCTTATTTCCGGATGTTCTTGAAGTCCACCCCATGAGGGACACCACGGCAGATCACCTGTCCCAAGACCTCTGCTTAGCGGCCTGACCTAGTCCCATGCCAGTGACGCGAAGCAAAAGAAAAGAAAAGCTGCAGGTTGGTGGACGCGAAGAAAGTAAAGAGAGGGGCGCTGAAAACTCTGCATGCGAACTCACAGTATTGGGGCTTCGCCCAATAAAACTAGAACTAGTAATACATCCAGGTAAAGTATAAAGTTATACCTGACTCAGCGGACCATTAGTAGCTTAACAGGAGAGCGTTCGCAGCGCAAAACAATTATTACTACAAGACAAGAGAACAACGTTTTCTAAGCTAAAGGAGTACGAAGACGCACATAAACATGCAAATTCATGCTCGATATAAGAAGCGAAAATTTAACAGTAAACTGGCCACCATAGTCTTAAAGTGATCTCGATGATAAAAGTTGTGGACAAGTGGGTGAAACCTAATATATAAAAAAACTTATTTGTTATGTTTGGTAAAATAAAAAAAGTGAGTCCCATCTTAAGCAGAAATATATAGAATATATAATTATACGATAACAATATTTTCATACTCAGCGAAATATAGATATGTTTGACTACGAATTAGAAGGACTTAACTGACTTCGAGTTCCGTGCACTAAATGGTAACCGCGGTGGACATTATCATGGTCACGACATACACATGGTCACACAAGTTCAAATCAATTGGGAAAATGGGCACCCCACCATAGATCCCCTAAGATTGCTCGTTACAGGGGTTAGTGCGCATGATTAAAAAGAGGGGTTTCTCCTCAGCAATTAGAGCCCATTCACAATCGCGAGCGACTCATTCTGCACAAGCGCCACCGTCCGAAAGCAAGCTGATACAAAACCTATTTGAGGCTGGGAGACTCTTCTACACAAAATCGGGGCATTTGTACCAGAACCCATTGTGTAACCAAGTGTGTTTCAGGTGACCATAAACCTGCCCACTAAATCTTGTCTGCGACGTGTGAATACTTGAAGAAAGTAATACGACACAAGGTGACCATCGACATGTCAGGCGCGGATAATTTCCGCCTTAATGGGGTTGGACGTATTGCCGTTTGCAGATACTTTGCCATCTATAATAGAGTCTGAATAGTGACCTACGGCAGCTATAAAATCAAGCTTAAATATGAGCGCACTATCTAAAATAGACTAGTGAGGGACGACTGAGGGCAAAGCGTCGGATCTATTATTCTTCAAATTGCTATCCGTTTTATCGGGATACTAATTCACCAAGCCAGATAGCACTCGTGGTCACGGTTAAACACGAGGAGGCGGCAAAACCAATTTGACGGTATGTTTGCAGCGCTAATATCTCACGTTCTACGGGGCTTCTAACTGTGTGTGGTGGTGCATTATGCAGGTCTACGTCTGCGCAATAGCTACGACTAGCGTTTAAGATGAATGACATGTCAATGGAAGAAGCCCTGAAAGCAGTGGTTACCATACGAAAGGGTAGTGTCGAGCAGCGCTCACGAGGTGGTGAGCTGCGCAGAATTCAGTTCACTGTCTCTGAAGGGTTTGCCGACTCCTGGATAGCCCTGCTTTCGCCCAGCTGCGCAGGGAGGACGAGCGCATATTCTTCTGGAAAAGTAAGGGCGCGTCTCAGCTCGATGTGCTTGATGCGGCCAACTTTGAGCCATTGGTTCGGCACCGTTGGAAGCGGATTTCAGGTGGAGATCGCTCACGCTGGAACGGCAACATCCCGGGCAATTTCGAGCTCGAGTTCTTTTGGGCAATTTCGAGTTCGAGTTCTTTGCCTACTGCCACCCGCTCGTCCCGCCGGCGTTGCCAGGTATTCACCGAGCTACTGCTGCCAGAATCCAGCTAGCAGGCGATAGTTTGCGCCAGTATGAAGAGACAAATGCAGTGCAGTTCGGGCCTATTACCCGCAATCATCTCTCTACAGCGTTGGCGCGCCAGCCAGACGTGACGAACTTCGCGATGTCCGACGACAACACGATGCGCCAGGCCATCGCGCTTGATGCTGCTCTCGCCCAAAGCCAAGAACCTCCGACAGAAGTGGCCGACACGGACCGCCATGCTGCGAGTATCCGCCTGCGAGTGAATGGACTCTGGGTGGCATACGAAGTCGACGTACTCGATTTGCGAGCTGCTCTCGGCTTACCAGCGCATGACATCTTTACGGTGGGGATCTTTCATGACTACGTGCCTGTGCAGTCGCCGCAGGAGGATGTCCCTGGTGTCGACCACCAGCAGGAAGATTACGAGATCGATGAGCAATAAGATAATGAGACCGAGTAGCAATGAAGCAGGAAGATAACGAGACAGAGGAGCAATACAGATCTTTATCCATTCTCATTAAGAAGTTGTTCAAATGCTACCGATCTTAGACCACCTACGTCATATCCACAATGTCCGTAGAGATTCAATGACCCTGCAGCTTCCGTCGACAAAAATTTTCGCATAGCTACTTGAAGAACCCCATCAGGGTCGGCTGGAAACACCAGATTCGCGTAGCGTTGAATCCACGCCATTGACCGACCAAAGCAAACCTCAATAGGGTTTAGTTGCGGGCTGTACGGCGGCAAAAACAGCAATCTTGCGCCTGCTTGGTGAACCGCCTCCACCAATTCAGGATACATGTGAATCTTGGCATTGTCCATCATAACGACGGACCGGGACAAAGACCAGGGGTTGAGTAAAGGGACGGCCTTTCTTGAAAAAGCTGCGTTGAGACTCCGCCTTGTAAATGTCCCCTCAGTTGTCTCCCAGGAGGCGAAGCCTCGGTGATCTAGGCAGGCCAGAATTGAGCGCCGTTTGCCACAGCGGAAGGGCAGCTTCACTACGCACCGAGACCCCCTCGAGGACCAACCATACCGACGATAAGCGTGGCGCCCGTCCTTGGAGGTCTCATCGATGAACAACAGCTGCTCTGGCAAAGAATATATCGCAGCCAGCTTAGCCTTATACGTCGCCACCCACCGAAATCGTGCATACAAGCCATTAATTAGGTGAAACAAATAAAATAAGCAACTAAACGTTTACCTCAGCCGGAATACACTCTCTAGCAGCCGCACTCTCTAGCAGCCCGGGTAACTCGCTTCCTCGGGATATTAAGGTCAAAATGAAGTACGCGGCACACCGTAGCCAGCGACACGTTCTTTAACGACGGAAAGTGCTGCATGAGGTTGTCTTGAAGTTCTTCTAGGTAGAAGGTAGGGTAGTGCTTGACGTAAACCGCGACGTGGGCGAGAACATCGGGCGGCCAGCGCGCCGTTCGCTGCGAGGGCTTGTACTGCTCAACCGTGCCTTCGGCCAGAAATAGCTTATACCAGCGCCGTATAGTCCTAGGCTTAGGACCAAGCACATCGCTAATAAACTGTAGGTCAAGCCCATACACGAAGCGCAGCGACACCGCTCGCCAGCGGAACTCAGGGCTGTACGTCATGCGCTGGTCCGCGTTCGATCTCGTAATGATAGAAAACCCGGACATACGGGTGGCTGTGCCGAATTGCCGTTTGAGATCGGCAATTTGGTGCTATGCTCTCTAACCTCGAGCCTTATTACGACCGAAGTCGAACTTGGTGTTTGCTAAAATCGCGTTGTGCAATTTGCCTCGAAAATATTTTAGATTTACCAAAATTAAAATCGAGCACATTTCTCTAATTTAGTAGCCGGTTAGGCCAAAACATCTGCAAACGGCAATACCAAGAAGATAGCAACTATCTTCTTGGTACGTCCAACCCCATTGATATAAACTGTTTATATCAATGATGTCAGTAAGCCGAAAAATGATTTCTAAGCAGTATAAGGCCGTGTTCGACTTGCACACCCCATTCGAGCTCGATTCAAAAAGAACTGCTTTCGAGCAAATTGTTGGTTTGGAAGGCACGTAAAAAAGGCAGGCTAATCCAGCCCGATTCGTAATTTTGCCTAGACCTGAATTTCAAATCCAGCTCTTTTGAGCTTATCGAGCTGGATCGATTTTTGGGTGTTTCAAATCGCAAACGAGCTGGATGAAGCAAATCCGGCTGCATTTCGCCTAAACCAACTGGATTGGATGCAAGTCGAACACGGCCTAACATTTATATGAAGAAACTGAAATTCCATCTATCTCCTCACTACCCACAGGCGGATTCTTACTACCGCTTCTTCCAAGGTAAGGTGAAGGCGGCTCGCCTATATGAGGACATTGACCCCTCGTAGTTTGTGATAGGTTAGAGACCATCATCAGCTCTTGGATACGAGTTAGAAAGTCTCAGCGATGGTCAGGAACTATACTGTCATCCTAACATCTCAAATAAGATGATGCAGAAATACAACGTTCACGACGCTACTCCTTTTAACGATCATTTCCTCGTTTTTACGACTTCGAATCTATCGCGAAGCCAACTAACATTCAGTCAGGGGAGAATGCCGTCTTTATGAATAAACATATCCCTATCAGTGTTGCAATTCTTAATACGTTGTCACCAGTTGCTATGATAATGTGGCAAGAAGGCAATCGCAGCGAAAGCGTCGAGGCTGTGTTCAGGATGTTTTCACGCCGCCGCTTGATGGAGTGCTAAAGATGCCGAGACTTGATTTTGACTACTTTTGTATTTTGAATCGGACACTACAAATTATTGATGACCAGTGGGTACTTTTAGGAGGTTGTCGGTCACATGAGGCTATATGTGCAATTCACAAAACATTTAAGGTCGTAGTTCTAGTATTCAATAGTCCATCGTGTAACCAAACATGTGACCAAACCTACGAGAAGCTCACATCACGAGAATACCAGAAGCGCTTACAGGGTCGGCGCAGTGGATGCGAGCGGAGTGAGCCAGAAAGGGTAGTTTGGGGGTCGCTCGGAGCGCGTAGGTGGGAAACAGGAGCTAACGTGCGGCGGCGTTGTGCCTGTAGGAGCGCAACGAGCGTGCCTGCGGTTTGACAGGCCGCGGGCGGGATACACGCTGGTAAGAGTTGGTTGAGGGGCACGCGGAGCGGGAACGAGGGGTGGCCCGTACCGATTTCTGCAATGACAGGGTCTTTCAAATAGTAAGAAGCGCAAGCGCCTCTCGCACTACCGCTGTATGATGCTTGAGATACAAACCAAAGCTCAAGAGAAGGCTATCTGGAGGGAACGACCTACGATTGAACAAGCATGTGTGATACTGGCGGAAGTACTCCCCTCGTTGCCTATTCGCGATATCACGGCAAAGAATAGACAACACCGGGAGCATCAGCTGAAGTGGTCGAGTCTCCTCCAAGAAATTCGGCAGAACCGACGCGACACATGGTAGAATGGCTAATACACATGATTTTCATTTAAACAGTTAGATGCCTGCTAACACATATTAGTTAACCCTTTCGCGGTAAAAGGATACAGAAAGCGACCTTTAGATAGTTTCACAAAAGACGGTAGAGTGTACCCCCTCTTAAAGGGCGCTTCCTGTGCCCTTTTGCACAAGTTCAAGCTAGTAATCAACCATCTTTTAAAACAAATCATAAACGGTGCGCAGAGTAATCATCATGTAATCATTGTCCATACAAACCTTAAGTCATACGCATCACATTATGTATCCTGCAAATCACCGTATCTCGCATGTCCCATGAGACACACCAAAAAGACTCCGTAACTCTGTAAAAGGACGCCTGAAGTGCCCTTTTAGAAGGAAATACCAGTGCGGTGTATACTATAGTTTATCAAGGATACTCGCGAAAGGGTTAATAACGTTTACTCTAGGTAGCTTACCAAGACGCGACTTTCGTTTTGATCTCATGTACGACGGCAAGTATCATATACTCGTCAAATGCTGGGCGGTAGATATCGAGACGTAGTCACTTAGATGTTATTGTGCTTTGCATACTTTTTGGCACTTCGGGCTGTAACTCGTACGACTTATCGAGCACGACTTATGTATAAATCGTACTCAAGTACGAATTGCTATAAGTCGTGGATGGTCAATGAGCACTAAGTAGCGCACAAACGCCATCTCCTGCATGATTTAGCACATCCAGCATGGATTAGCATCCGTTTGGCATCTTTAGAAAGTGCCATTTCCGAGCCAAATCGGGCTCGAAGCACGACTTGAGCAACTTGCATTCAAAGCCTCCATGATTTACCACTAAGTACGAACATTAAGTAGTGCACTAAATAGGAGGGCAAACGGGATGCAAAGCACAATACATCATAGGACGAATTGCTGTCATAATACTGGGGCTCAATAACAACTCGGCCAGCAGACCCAGCCATATCGTGGCCATACGATCAGCATGAAGTTATTGGTGTCCATGCCCCCATGCTGACGACGACCACCCCGGCCTTGGGAAGAGACTCGTCGTTCTGCTTCTTGCGGGTGCCGTTATGCCGTACAGGTAGGCAGGTCACCAAGGTGTCCCCCTCGTCCGCGCCAACCTCGCTGAACCGGCTTCTACAGCTTCACCACGTTGGCGTCCGGGTTGGTTTCCCCGTGTTCTACGGGGCTTCGCAGCCTGCAGTACCGCCATGATCACTTTCTTGGAGCCGTCGCCGGGCAGTCTAGCATGAAGAAGGGGAAGACGACGGCACTGTACTCACGCGCGGATGAAGACCGCGCAGGTGAAACATACAGGTCGTGAGGTGTTCTCGCTGTGCAGGTAGTAAGCGTCTCGGTTTTCAGTGTCAGTTTTACATACTAAAACTGAGTCATGTTTTTTTTTCTACGTCTGGCGCATACGAATTCGTGAGGTGCATTCACTTGCTGGTAAAATAATATCAGTTTTTGTATAAGCCGGCAACTTTTGGCCAGACAAACTTGTATGCGCAGAACACAGGAGAAAGCGCAAAAGATTAGACACAAAACACAGTGAGGCGCATACAAGTTCAAGAGAATCCATATATGTTCCCCCGGGGTGCGATCTAGCCACCACGGGTAAGAACACTTCATATTTCTCGGGTCTCGCCCCAAACGCTACTTGCGGCCGTCGCCGAGGGAGTCTTGAACCGAAATCCCCAGTGTATATTTAATTGCGTATCCATCCCGCCCGGGAACCAGGTAGCGTCCCGAGTCGACTGTATGAATAGCTACCAACCCAGCGTACTAATAAGATCGGGACTCCCAGGAGATCCTCGGTGGTTGACCGCCCCTCTAATTTAAACAACCGATTCGAAGGGGGTACACAAGGTGATGTTACTGACCACCACTTGTTTTCCCATAGCGAGTAAAGGTCCCGGGGACTCACGGCCCCGGATAAATCCCTTGTCCGGGTGGCCTGTCTATCTAATAGGAGATTCGCTCTCTCTAGTTCCTAGATCCTTGGTCTAGGAATCGCAACCCGGGAACTGACGGAATGTCGTGGGCAAAAGCTCAAGGCGCTATATCACACCGGTCGCGAAACACCTTCACACTTAACGATCTACATTTTTACAAAGGGCAGTTAGTTAGCGAACGCGAAACACGTACGCGTTATTCATCAACTCATCAAAACCTATTACCACCGCTTTTCAAATCATCTGTATTACAAAGCCAACACCGTTTGTTAATATAGACTTCAGCGATTAAGAAGAACAGTTAACATACCATCCGGTCTAGCGGCTCGTAGCCATTGTTAGATCAGCCACGATCGCGTCAATGGTGACGCCATGTGTGTTGCCATCTGAGAAGCTGATAGTCCATGTGATTCGGGTCCTCTTCAACTTGAGCAAAGGTAACCATGCCGCAAAAGTAGCTGAGCTGCGACCGCTCTGGGGCGTCGGCTTCCGACGTCGCGAAACAATGTAACGCTTTGTATCCGATCGCTTCGGTTCAGTACTTGTCAGCTTGACATTACAAGCGACCGGCTGGCCCCGATACAACTGCGTTGTTATAGTCGATAGGGCCAACATTATCGTGAATCAGACTGATCAGCTCTTTTCTAGGGCGCCCGGGGCGCCGGCGATGCGGGATTCCTGCACGGATCTCGTCCAGATTTATCTGCTTGCTTATAGCTGCAGCTGCCAGTACATGCGAGCAAACCCAGCCCGACGCGATATAGAATTTACACTCACAGATGATCTTCCGCCGGAACAGCTCAATCATGCCGGTCCTTATCACAGCCAAAGCTTCTAACTCGGCAAACTTAACTTTTTTTGTTCAATTAACCCATTTTTACCGCTATAGTGTTCTATATTAAGCCCACCATGCTTAAATCAAGTCAAACGAGCAAAATCGTACATAGAGGATGATTATATATATTTAAGTCTAACAGGATTTTCGATATTTTACGATTTATTAATGAGATTACACAGGGAATTTCGCTAAACCGTACGTTATGTCTGGTTCTACTGAGAGAGCGCTGATTTGCTAAAATGCGACGACCCAATGCAAATAAGCTCGTACGCAATCTTTTACAAATTAGGCAGTAGGGCGTGTAATGTGGGTGGCAGCGGCAGATCCGTGGGCCGCAAGCCCACCGGTCGGACCGCGATAGATGTGTACGACAGCGTGTTCACACTGTAGCACGGTCCCGTCAACCGCTCTACAGGAAAGCGCAAGTGTGGCGCAATGCATAAAATCGTGGCCCAGCGTATCATTGCACTGGCCTGATCGGCCACCTGAAGGAGGCGAAGGAACGGACGCAGAAGCAACGCTCGATCTACTGGGGAGGGGGACACACGCCGACAACCAACGATGCGGCGAATAAATCCGCCGCGAGCATGCGTGCAATGAATTGCAAACCGAGTGCGTGGAGCGCGAGGATTATCGCCACCAGGACCACAATACTGGTGTTGAACGATGGCGGGCACTCGCGCCCCGTGCGAGCTCAAATACGAATAAACGCATCAGGAAGAAGGTGAAGTGCCATTTACGCCTTCGGAGAGTGAGAAAGAATGTTCGACGGGGATGATGTCGCGAATCAACACCATCAAGCTCATCTAGGCAACATCTTGCTCGTGGCATGCGAAACCATCAGGACTTCGTCGACCATCAAGCTCATCTAGGCAACATCTTGCTCGTGGCATGCGAAACCATCAGGACTTCGTCGTAGTATTAGGAATCGTAGTCACTCTACACCTGTGTGAAGTAGCTTACACGGTACTAGAAGTAGTAAGACTCGAGGTGATATGGAAATGTTGGAACTTTGAAAGCAAATCATCAACCCTGATGACCACTACGGCTGACGTACAGCCGCCTAACCCGCCGTCATCGTGCACCACGAAGTGAACAGCAAAAAAGGTAGTACCGTAGATGACAAAAAAAACACACTCGCAAAGAACGGCGAAAATGCTGTCATTGGGTACCCACG
>JAIKVH010001100.1:0-10631 GCA_024679275.1 Phytophthora niederhauseri
TAGGGCACACAATACATGATGCTACTAGCCACACTCGCTTTCTATTGTGGCGGGCGGTGCCTTACAGCGTACAGCTCGCTGCTGCAGACCGCCACGTTAAAACTTGTGCAAGAAAGCTATGCCGTATCCTTTAGGGGCCGCCCTAAAGCAGCCCCAAAAATCCAGCAAATTTGAATCTTTTTTAACACATTTCCGGAATACGATATTGCGGTACCGGCAGTGTGAACATCCCGGTTCCGGCCAATTTTCGACAAAGCATTCCGGAGCCGAGCAGTGTGACCCCCCCCCCCCTGGATTGGGCGCATCAATAATTTGGGGTTTCATCTAGGTAAACAACAACTATTCCGGTGGAGTGTATACTAAACAGTAGTGCTCATATATTTGTGGCGTTCATGCCTATTACAGTGTCTTGGTTGCCACAACTCCGTCCGGTCATGGTGTTCCAGTATTTGACTTCATGGCATTAATCGAAAGGGCCGAGACAATGGAAGCTATATTCGACTACTTCAAGATGAGAAATGTCAAATGGAGAGATATTCAGTCGTTTGTCATTGACAAGAACTTCACTGAGTGGGGAGTGCTGAACAAGTGTTTTCCGTATTGCTATGCCGGTTTCACGCGATTGCATTCTGGAAAAAGCAACTCCAAAAGCACTGCTTTCGTCTCAGCTCGTCGGAGAAAGACCAGGTTCAGAAGTTTTTCGCCGACATGTTGTATAGGTATGTAAATCCTAGTCATTTGTTGAATTTGGGTACTAACCAGTCACTGACAGGTGTATGAATAAGCTCGACGGTGGACCGTTTTGAGCAGATATACTCCAAGTTTTGCTACTTTCTGTGAGGCAGGCCATAGAGTGGGCGTCAAAATACTATTTCCATAAAAACTGGAAGACGTGTTTGCCGATGTGGGCGAATTTTGAGCGCAGCAAGTGTTTCGGCGCTGGAAATACGACGACTAATCGAATTGAATCGAATTGAAACCAGGTCAAGATGGTTTTAGGAAAGCGGATAAGTATTGACAATCGTGTTTCCGCACTCGTGTAGCACCAAGCGTATGTGCTAAGCCAAATAGCTCATGGATTTGAATGCAGCGCTAGAAGTTCGCGCTCACCTGCCAGTGTGCACTGAAAGTATCTGGAGTTATGAGCGGTTTTGTGCAGGCAAAGGTGCGTCGACGGTCGGATATTTTTATGAGCCATGGCGCGAACACGAATTTGACCCCCGTTTCAAGCTCTTGTGATTGGGAAGTGCTTTCGAACGGACGTCGTTTTATCTGTAACGACTACCGATGATCCTGTTCGTGCTGGTTTTATACAAGCCACCATCTTCCGTGCGAACACATTATGGTTGTCGCACATAAAGGCAAGGGGTTTAATGAACTACCAGTGGGGGTGTTAGCGACAAGGTGGAACATGGAGCACGCAGTTGGATTGTATGATGAGATCGACAAGAACTCTTCCGCTATAGATGACGTTGTGGACGTGTTAATGATGAGCAAAGCCTGTAACATGAATGCGCCGGTAGATGACGAGAGCGAAAGTACGACGAGCGAGTCTACCGATGCGAATTCGGCGGAGGCTGATTCCTCAACACACATCATGCGATCCGAGTACCGTGGTGAGATCCCCCGGAAGGTTAAGAACGTCACGGTTATCCATCTCCAGCGCGAGCAGCTCGGAAGTTTGGCAATTTTGTCATCACGTGAGAAGTATAACTTCGCTGTATCCTGTTTCAAGCCTGTGATGACGTACCTACAGAATTTAGGGAGTGAAAAATTCTACCCTGCACTTGATTTTTAGGAGAAGCTCGCTCAGCGAGGTCTCAGTGAAGATGCAGAAACTCCTAAAGATTTAGATGATGGACACGACGAAGCAAGTGGCACTCTAAGTATAATTGATTCGGTCGATCGTGCAGCGATTATACACGACGTAGCCACGTGGGAACAACCAAGGCATGCTGTCAGCAATGAAGAACCCGGCCCAAGTGTTTTAATGGAGGAAATATTTTAGATAAAATCCAGTTCGTTGATGCATTTTTCAAGGCCGTTTGACCCGAGTGAGGCCGACGTGACGGAACCCTCATCACTGTCACCAGCCGTATCCAGGCATGTAGAGGTTCCCTCGATCGAAGATGCTAGTAGATCGGATTCGGCAACTCGTATTGGGAGTCTTCAACTCAGTGAAAAGGAAAAATTTCAGACTCAAAATGAAAGCGAGAAGCAGATACGGCGCGAGGGTATCGATATGATGAATCTTTTGAACCCTGTGGTCCAAGGGAACCCCAAGCGAGAGAAAGTATTGTGTTGGACAAGCAAATCTTCAAACAGAAGATATGTGGATGGCTCCCCTCCCGAAGAAAATGCTCCTTCGAATATTGTTGAGCTTGTCCATTGGGCCAAACACACGAACTCCTGACAAAACGTGGATGAAATGATAGACCGCTATCCAGTAACGATAAGGAAACGAGCGCTTAAAGGCCGGGCGCCTATCGTTGAAGCCACATCCAGCGCCGTTGCACGATCATGCTGTCATGCATTTGTCATCCCAGAAGGTCTAGTAAAACCCATGTCGGCAGCCGTTCTTGTCAACAGATCTGCTATGACCCGAATGAAGAACCAACCCATCCCAGTCGAAACATGAGATAATTGACGTCGACTCAAGTTCGATCGACGTGCAAGAGAAAATTGTGGAAATGCAAGGCGTCTGGGCCAAGTTTTTCTAGGTATGTATATTTGAGTGCTGCGTTGGCGGAATGTGATCGGTACTAATACTTGCTATATATGTGTTATCTTGCAGCAACTGTGTAGATGCTATGATAAACTTTTACAACCGCAGAAAGCAAATTACGTTATGGGATGTGGACTTAACGTGGCTGAAGAAAGACTGGTCGAAAAACAGCACTGTTGATGTGGAATTATTTGCGTTCAAAGTCGGTGCCCGTGGGCAACCCAGAGAAAACGTCAAAGCGCTACATGATCGAATGGCGTATGGCGTGATTGCCGCCTTTGAATCCGCTTGCCTGCAATCGCACTACTCAGTTCCATCAACGAAAGTGACGATTTTCTTCTGGGAAACCGTTGGATATCTTGCCGGGACTGTGTGGCTGAATGATTCTGCTGTTAATTACGGACTTCAAGCTATGACGGGCTGTCGCCCTGACGTTCGAATTCTACCGTCGCATGTGCTGACGAAAAATGTCTTCCCCAAGCGAAAGCTGACACAAAAATTGTCTGACATGACTATTGTTATCCTTCCAGTCTACAACAAGGGCATTCATTGGTCGCTCATAATGGTCACCGTCAACTATACAAATTCAAGAAAGCTGGACGTCTAGTTTTACGACTCGTATCCGGAACGGCCGTACCAGACAGAAATGGGAGAAACAGTTGTGGCCGTTCATGCAGTGCTGGCACGAGGATACGGTTGGTGGGCATAACCCGACTATTGATACGCATTGGATAAACAAGCCGAACCAGCCCGATGGATCGAGCTGCGGGATTATGATTACAGCGGCTGCGCATTCCTACGTACAAGGACAACGCCAATTTGAGTTCGAAAAGGTTTCTAACGAAGCGGAGGAGGTGATGCGGCTACGAATACAGTGGATTATTTTGTGCAACTCTACTGTGGACACAATAGACAAGGAAAATAGTGTTGCCGCAGCTAGAACGGATGCAAAGCTAGCGCTTGCATTTTTTGAAAGAGGAGAAAGGCGAATAATCTACGATCTACGTATAAGTTTATTTGAATACTATTATTTGTATATGTTCTGTATACAAATACCTTCTCCCTAGCTGAACTACTATGACTATAACTACCTGTTACAGAGACTCTAATATACGCTAGCGGCTTTAACTTTCTACTATGACTATAACTACTTTCTACAGCGACTCTAAGCGACTATAGTGACTTTAACTTTCTACTATGACTATAATTACTGGCTACGATGACTCTAAGATACTGTAGCGACTTTAACTTTCTACTTTAGCTTCAACTACTGCCTACAGTGTCTCTAAGCGACTATAATGACTTTGATTTTCTACTTTAGCTGCAGCTACTGTCTACAGTGACTCTATGCGATGATAGTGACTTTAACGTTCTACTATGCTGGCTACAGCGACTCTAAGAGGCTACAGCGACTTCAGTGACTCTAAGATACTATAGCGACTTTAACTTTCTACTGGATGCCTGCCAAAAGTATAGTAAACGGTCGACATATCTGCAGCAGATATGCCCGACTTAAAATGGATGCCTGCCAAAAGTATAGTAAACGGTCGACATATCTGCAGCAGATATGCCCGACTTAAAAAAAATATATTTCGGCATATCGCGTGAAAGCTTCACCAAAAGTGTCTTATTGCTTCTGTCTACGCCCGGTTCCTACTGCCCTGAATCAGGTGGCTACACTATAGAATGTGCAGTCACTTCGACGTGAAGCTGTCACTTTGTCCCGGACACTGAAGCGGCAGCACTGCTGCCGCACTTCTTCTAGATTCCACCACTTCTGGATTCGCGCGCGTCGAGCGCAAGCAAGCTCAGCGACGATGGCGAGCGCGGACACGGACGCCCTCCTCGTCGTGACGGATGCCTTCCTCAAGCAGGGACGGGAGCTGGCCGAGGCGCGGCGCGAGGTGTACCGCTTGCTGCTGGAAGAGGCGTGGCGGAACGCCATGCGAAGCCGACACTACTTGACAGCACAGTGCCTCGAGGCACCATGCAACTCGGCCTGGATGCTCCTCTACCGATTTGGGAGCGATATCAACGCGACAAGTCTCACCAGGTACCTTTATTGATTGAGTTAAATGATACAAAGCTTGTGTAGCTAACGTGAAGCGATATCAACTTCATCAACGCGACAAGTCTCACCAGGTACCTTTATTGATTGAGTTAAATGATACAACGCTTGTGTAGCTAACGTGTGACTGTGTGCTACAGGCCATCTTTCCAGCAGTTGCTGCGCAGGTTTGCGCGCTTCTATTACATCCCAAGGCCAAGTTGCGCGGCCGCCCGCCCAAGCTACGATACCACCATCAAGTCCTGGGACCGGTGCTCTCGTTCTACGTCGGCTCGATGCAGCAGAGCTCGCTGTCCATGCTGTTTGGCGTGCCGCCGAGCACGCTCTCGCGCGTCCTGTGTCGTACAGAGGAGGCGCTGTCCAAGGCGCTGCATGGGTACGCTCCGGCGCGCATTTCGTGGCCATCACCAACGCGCCAAGCCGAGCTGGCAAAGCTCGTCGAGGCACGCGAGCCCCTGCTCAAGTACACTTTTGCTTTCATCGATGGCAAGAATTTCAAAGTACGTATGCAGTTTATGAAGTTGTATTCATTCGATCCTACGCGCTCTAATCCATATAGTTGGCTATATGCTGCAGGTACAGCAACCTTCCAACGCAGACCTACAAAATGCGATGTATAATGGATGGCTACATTCTGTTTTCGTTACAGGAACTATCTGCTTTGCGGCCGACGGCTGCATTATCTGGAGCCGGCACAACTGTCCGGGGTCATGGAATGACTCGGACACGTCGCTCGGCTT
Organism: Phytophthora niederhauseri; assembly: GCA_024679275.1. Classification (NCBI taxonomy): domain Eukaryota; phylum Oomycota; class Peronosporomycetes; order Peronosporales; family Peronosporaceae; genus Phytophthora; species Phytophthora niederhauseri. The sequence goes on from JAIKVH010001100.1 coordinate 5,534, forward strand.
CAGGATGAAGCTCCTCGACCCGGCCTTCTGCCCAGACACGAAGATGAACGTCGTCTCCGACTCCGCTTTCCCCTGTTCGACAGCTATGGCAGGGCGCATTCTCACCCCCCTCAAGGACGGAGACCTCGAGCGGATCCTGCCGTCGCTTAGGGCGTCTGCGCGCACGCTTTACAATGCCATTACCTCGGTCTGCCAGGCGGCCGAGTGGGGCATGGGGAGCGTGCAGAAGGTCTACTCGCGGCTCAACCTTCCGCTTCCGTACGACCCCAAGCTCCGAGGACTTCGCCTGGACAATTTGTTTCGAATGGCCAACTACAGGGTCCGAACGGTGGGGATCTCGCAGATCCGGACCACCTTTGCTGGCGAGATGGAGGTGCCGACGCAGCTTGGCTAAGTAGTGAGCGAATTGTAGCATGTAGTGTGGCAGTAATATATTTTGTGTGGCGTTGAACTGTTTTCTCGAAGTCTTTACAAGTACACTAATGTTGCACCGATGCGGTGAAGTTGATGTAGGATTCGCTGTGAAGGTGGTGCTGTTTGCAACTTAGAGATCCATGTAGTTTAGGAGCGAGCGCGACTTGAATGAAGATGAAGATGTTGTACATGAAAAGTTGTTGATTCAATTCGGCTTTGAGATAAATGCAACGCTACTACAATATAAATGCGCCACGCTGCGAAGTGCAGGGCCAACAACTCCTTCCTTCGTCTCCATCTTTGCTTACGCGCTCTTCTTAATGGCATTGATCAGCATGATCAGCTCCTGCGTGCGAGTGCGCACATCCTCGCGGACGGGCTCGGTCCTCTCTTTCGAGTTTTTCTTGGCGACAGCGTTCCTGCGCTTCGGCCTTATCGGCAAGGTAGCGAGCCTCTTGGGCAGCGACTTCGGCGCGGTGGCGTTTGTCCTCTTCAGCGCGGCGTTCTTCGGCCTTGCGTTCGTTCTCCTCACGAAGAAGGAGGATCGTCTCGAGCAGGCTTCCGCTCGTGTTGTTCGCAGCGGCTTCGAGGCTGGCAAGCTTGGTTTTGAGGGCAGTGGACGTCCTCAAGGCACGAATTCGCTTCGCTTTCGCAAAGCTTGCCTCCATGGTCTCCTTGTCTTCTTCGAGCGCGCGCTTGGCACCGACGGTGTCACGGAAAGCTGTCAGGTCCTGCCCGCCCAAGCGGTTCGAAAAGTTCACGAGCTTCGGGTACTTCTCCGCTTCCTGGCTGCGAGCAGCAGCGAGCGACATCTGCTGCGGAGCCGCCGGTGGGCTCGCATTGGCAGCGGCAGGGCTGACAGCCGTTCGACGTGGCTTCGACTGTCCGCTTGACGCCGAACGGCGCGTGGTAGACGTCGCCGGAGGAGGCGCAGGTCGTGGTGTACGTGCACCGTCACCGGACCCGCCACTCGTGAGCGGCGCCGCAAGCAGCTCTTGAAACTCGCCCAGACTGGGCGACTCGGACTCGGCGGAGTCGAGCCCGACGAACTCGTCGGTGCACGTTGACCCTTCGTGCTGGGGGGGCCGGCCGTCTGCACGCCTTCCCCATCAGCGTCGTCGTCGCCGTAGAAGCTCTCGTCGGGGTCCGCTTCGAAGCAGAAGTCGGGCTCGATGGGGCGATCTTCGTCGGCCTCGTCATCCATCTCGATGACGTTGGCCTTCTCGTCGATCGCCAGCTTCACCTCCTTGGCCTTCTTGACGTGCGGCGGCATGTTGGGCGTGCCAGTCGGCTTCATGGTGCTGTAGAGCACTTTGAATTTGCGGCGTAGGCTTTCAAAGTCTCGCTCAGGGGCACCGCGAGGTCTGTTGGCGTTGTACGACGCCGCTAGGCGCTCCCGCTCCCACTCGTATCGCCCGAGCGGAAGTTCGTTCTCGATCAGCAGCAAGAGGCGGTCGGCGTCCGCCGTGGTGTAGTTCGGGTTTCCGGTTTGTCGGACCATCTACATGCACAACAAATTGAAAAACTCAGTCAGCAAGCTGGCCGCCAAAGCATCTCGCGTGGAGCAGCGTTCGGGCGTGAAGCACGCGAAGATGAAGCTTGGTCGGGGCGAGTGGGCGGCTCGGGGTGAAGGTGTGCTGGTTGCTTGGCAAAAGCAAAAGTGCGAGAACCCCAGCGGCAGCAACGCGGCCAAGTACAAGCTGCCGCCACCACCAATTTGAAAAGGAGAGCCTTGAGCGCGCGAAAGCTTCGCGCCCAAAATGCCAACCGCATCAGGAAGTCTGCTTGAGATCTTCGAAAGTCGACTTGGCGCCAAATCACATCCGGCTCGCGTCGGTCGGAGCATCCTCGTAGTCTAGCAGCACTTCGTTCCACGAATGAACCCACAATACACTCGATTGTCAAACATTTTCTTGTATTCAGTCCTCCATTCATTCATACACGCATGTTGCTCCACTCGGTGTCCACTGCTCCTTGGCGATCTTGCAAGCGTGCAGCCTTCTCAGGGGTCTTCCTCGTCTTGGATGTTGCGGTGGCGACAGCCGTCTCGCTCGCAACGACAGACGAACCATAGGTCGTCGCCGTAGTCGACGGTCACCTCCTCACCACGGTAGATGCGCCGCGTCGTCGCCGCGACCACTGTCGTTCGATGCCCGTTCGACACCTCCCTGAACTCTGCTGCAGGCTCGCAAGAGTGATTCAGGAAGCGCATCAGCCCTCCCATCCCTTCAGCATTAATCGCAGCGCAGATCGGGTACGTCGGCTTCTCGGGCCGCTGCTTCATCAGGAGGCGATAGCCGTTGTTGCGTGGGCGGTTGGCTCGAGACACGCTGACGTGCTCGATCTCGCCCAGGTACTGGCCGAGCACCCCGCCGGCGCTGATGTCCTCGGCAGCGACGACCCCAAGCTGATGGGTGTGCAAGTTGCGCCCGAGGAAGATTTTGCTCGACTCCTCCAAGCCGTTGCCGCACTTGCCCCCGTACGGGCAGCAACGCGCATTGCAATACACGTTGACGAGGGCGTTGCGGCAGCTGTCGGTCCGGCAGGGATTCCAGCCGCCGCAGTAGCCGAAGGGCTGGATCGCTGGAAACACGGTGGCCAACGGGTTGAATTGCTAGCGCAAGTGAGCAATGGCGTACGGCCACCGTGCCGGCGCGAACACGCCCCCCGGTCGCGACGCCTGCAACTGAGGACGGAGCGCAGCCGCCGGTACTGGACGTGTCGGTCGTCGAGTGTCTTCCGTGTGCTGGACCTCCGAGCGCTGGCTGCGCGGCACATGGATGGACTCCGTGCGCTGGCTGCGCGGCACATGGATGGACTCCGTGCGCTGGCTGCGCGGCACATGGATGGACTCCGTGCGCTGGCTGCGCGGCACATGGATGGACTCCGTGCGCTGGCTGCGCGGCACATGGATGGACTCCGTGCGCTGGCTGCGCGGCACATGGATGGACTCCGTGCGCTGGCTGCGCGGCACATGGATGGACTCCGTGCGCTGGCTGCGCGGCACATGGATGGACTCCGTGCGCTGGCTGCGCGGCACATGGATGGACTCCGTGCGCTGGCTGCGCGGCACATGGATGGACTCCGTGCGCTGGCTGCGCGGCACATGGATGGACTCCGTGCGCTGGCTGCGCGGCACATGGATGGACTCCGTGCGCTGGCTGCGCGGCACATGGATGGACTCCGTGCGCTGGCTGCGCGGCACATGGATGGACTCCGTGCGCTGGCTGCGCGGCACATGGATGGACTCCGTGCGCTGGCTGCGCGGCACATGGATGGACTCCGTGCGCTGGCTGCGCGGCACATGGATGGACTCCGTGCGCTGGCTGCGCGGTGCATGGTTGGGCTCCGTGCGCTGGGTCTCCGAGCGCTGGCTGCGCGGCTCATTCCGCTGGCTGCGCGAATCTTGGCGGGGACCCAAGCGCTGGCGTGAGTACGGGGCGGCAGCGGCTTGGCGTGCTTGACGTCCTTGGCGACGAGGGTAATGCGCCGTGTTTGTCGTGGCGCGCGGCAGCGATCTTGGAGGCGTTTCCAGGAGCACGGGCGAGGACGTCGTCGGGCTCGTGCGCGCCCCTGATGTTGGCAGCGGGGCCGTCGGCGTCTCTGGCGTTGCGGCGGGTTCGTCACGCGCTTGGATCAGTGCTTGGTTCGCTCTGGGGTGAGCCAGGGTGGCGTGGCCGTGCCCGTCGCGCTGGAGGCGCCGTCAGCACCCATGGCATGGGCGCTGCTGACGTTCGGCGGCGTGTTCTCGTCGCTGGAGGAGGAGGAGTCCACGATGCATCGGAGCTTCCAGTGGATCGCGGAGTGCGTCAGATGCACCATCGTTCCTGCTGTAACACACGGTGTTAGTCAACAACCAGTAGCACTTACTGCGATTGCAGCTCGCGTACCGGAGATCGCTTGCTGTCTTCGCGCCTTCGGAGGCTATTTCAAAAGTGAGCGCAACTTCAAGTTTGCGGCAGGAAGATATAAGCGAGGCAGTATGTCGCCCGAATGACGGTAGAGTGATGGTCGACTTAAAGTATACAAATATCAAGTTAAATCTTTAAGATGGCTACACGACATATTCATAGGGGTAGGGCAGTCTATCGACACGAAATCTGGGCCTCGCGGGATCTATGACCGGCATATACTCCGCATATCTGCTGCAGATATGTCGACGGTTTTATATACTTTTGGCAGGCGTCCAGTATATCGTAAGACTAAGCTGCGTGTGCTAGCAATAGTGTTATCCACTTCCAGCAGGCCTTGCGCTCTATCATCGCTTACTACGTTTGCTATCGCTATCCATGGGGTGTGCTGCTATCCTTGCTATGCGCAAACTATCGCAAGCTGTGTTTGTATTAAGCCAACTTCGCTGCGGCACTATTATACTACATGTATGTATATAGGAGGACAGGTCATGCTATCGCAGCTACTACACGCTACTCGCGGGCCCTGCTATCGCTGCTACTATGCGGTATTACTAGGCCAATACAAATCGTATAGGTTGTTACCAACAATATCTTGCCGCCAAGGTGCTATTTTAGCGCGCCTTCCACTCCCTCCACTACTCGCCGTGCTAAGTTAGTTATGCAGAATAGAGCGAGCACTGGTGGGTGTCCGTAACGCACTATGAGGTGACCGGAGGCCGCCTTCGCTACGCTCGGCAGCAAAAGGGCCCTACCTGGCAGGTAGGCCCCTT
>JAIKVH010001101.1:0-10622 GCA_024679275.1 Phytophthora niederhauseri
AGCCGCGCCGCCAGACGCAGCCCACGACCACGCACGAGCCCGAGCAGACCATCGTCGTGCCGCGCGCCACCAAGGCCAAGTCGCTGCAGACGCAGCCGTCCACGCTCTCGTCCTCCGTCCGGTCCTCGGCCTCCACGCTCCGCAGCAGCACCAGCCCCGAGAACCTGTCGGGCGGCGAGAACGACACGGAGCTCTCGGAGGTCTCGGAGGACTCCGAGGCCAGAGACTCGGTGAACACGCCCCCGCAGAGCCGCGCCCCGAGCACGCGCAACAGCCGACACAGCGCCTCCGCCGGACAGACCTCGTCGCGCATCAACCGCAACAGCCTCGCAGAGTACCGCCAGCTCCAATGCTCCATGTCGTACAAGAACCGAGTCAACAGCGACGCATACCGAGGCAACAGCTCCAGCTCCAGCGACTCTCGGATGAGCGACCGCATGAGCGACATGCGCACGTCCCTCGTGGACGGATTCCGCACCACCAACTCGTCGGTGCGCTCGTCTGAAGGCCACAGTCTGCTCAACGCGCGGATATCCGAGTCGTCCACGGCGATCACGCCTGCAGTTCCGGCGGTGCCGGAGACCGCGCCGCTCCCACCAGCCCCAGCAGCTCCTTCTGCGGCCGCCCGGTTCTCTGAGGCCTCGAACTCGTCGGCCACCTCGAGAATGACGGAGGCCAATGTAGCGGCGCTGCAGACGCGCCGCGCGTTCCAGCAAATGGTCTTGGCCATGGAGGACGAGGATTCAGGTGACGAGTACGAGTCGGACAGCGACGCGTGGAGAACCAGCAGCGCCGAGAGCTCTCAGGGCAGCTCGGGTGTCGTGCGGCTGGGCGCGGACGAGTACAGGAAGTTCCAGTTCCGCCTTCGTCAGCTCGAGGAGCTCACGGCGGAGCAGGCGAAGAAACAGGCAGACATGGAGCAGACCATCGAGCAGGAGGTGCAGGCAAGAACCCAGAAGGTTATCGAGGCCATGGAGAAGCAGATCAGCATGTACAAGCAGGCGAAGGAGCTGGAGTGCGAGCGGGAAGTGCAGCGACGAGTGTCGGAGCACCTAGAGAACCCGAGGCTCAGTCGCAGTGCTAGCCGAGCCAGTATGTCGCAGAGGTCCTCGGCATATGGCTTGCGTCCGAGCAGCAGCGTCGGCAGCTTCCGTGACAGCTACAACATTCCTGGCTCCATCAAGGAGGAGGGCAACTCCCTGGAGAAGCTGCTGCACCCGCGCCGGTCGCGCAAGCGCCTGGAACAGCTGAAGGAGCGCGAGGAGGCGCAGAAGCGCGAGATGGAGCAGTTCCGGGAGTTCATCCGCACGACCGAGATGCGCGTTACTCAGACGCAGGGCGTGGACGGTGTGTTGACAGCGGCACAGCTGGAGAAGGCCAAGAGCAGTCTGGAGGAGCTGGCCGACCCGCTGCTCCCGGAGTCGCTGCTGCAGTCTTCGCCTTCGGACCTCATCGAACTTATCTGTGTGCTGCGCAAGAACGGACAGGAGCAGGAGAAGCAAATAGAGGAGGCCAAGGGCCTCGTTACCGCCGCGATTGAAGCGCGCGAGGACGCCGAGGCCACGGCACGTGAAGCCGTGGAGCTCACGCTCATGCTGGACGCCAGATTAGAGCGCGCTGCACGCGACGAGCAGAAGTTGGTGCGGCAGGCGCGGCAGCTCTCGGCTGCCGACGAGTTCCGCCACGCGCGCGAGTCGCGCGGCTTCAGCAGCGCGTCCGACTGGCAGTCCGGCACGCCCGCGTCGACTTCGTCGCGGCTGCTTGATTAACTGGCACGTTGACTTGATGTTCGTGCGTCGGAGGCTCCTAGAGAGCTACACTGCAACAGTGTACTATAATCCATCTAAGAAATTGTCGAGATTCCCCCGTTACCGGTGCATCGGTCGTATCCTCCACTGTGTGTCCTCTTGGCGATGGTTGTCAATCAAGTGAAGGTTGAACTTGTCAGACGCAACTTCAGTTTTGAATCGGGCGTCTCTGATTGGTCGAAAATCGATTTCCAAGGACTGGCCTCAGTCCATTCTGGAACGTGAAGCTATCGAAGCCAAAGGACACTAAGACATCATCACCATGAGCGCGACGGAGAGCATCCTGCTGGCGGTGGCCCACGAGCACTCGAAGCAGTTCGCCGAGGGCACCATCAAGTCCCCGTGGGACTACTTCGAGTACAGCGTGAAGCTGGCGCTGGCGCGCTGGACGGCGCTGCGCATGGCCGTGGAGGGCGAGTGGGGCGGCGGCGACACGCGCCGCAAGTACGAGATCCTGCTGGAGGAGATCCTCAACGTGTTTAAGTACAACAAGACGGTGTACGCGGACGCCATGGTGGACAACATCAGCGGCTACGTCGAGACCGAGTTCGGGCTCATCTGCGAGGACGGCAGCGTCGAGGAGATCTCGGAGCTGCTCACGGTGCTGGCGGACGAGTGCAAGAACGCCAAGTACGACCGCGTCAAGGCCATGCACGACCAGGTGCAGTCGCTCTTCCCCATCGACCTCAAGAAGGCCAAGCTCAAGTCACAGGACGGCGTCGGCCTGGCCGAGGGCAGTGGCGCCGCGCTGGGGGCCATCTCCGAGGAGGCGGCGGCCGGCATGCAGGAGCCCGACGAGCCACTTGTGGACGAGGACGGCTTCACTATGGTGCGGCGCTCGGGCCGGCGGAAGGCGCCCACCAAGTTCTACGACCCGGCGGCCGAGTTCCCCGGAGCGGCTTAAGACTGTGCCATAACTTACCTAGAATCAAGTTTTGTTGTTGCTTTAGGCTGTAGTTAGTCCCTCAACGACCATTCCACCTGTACGTCACTCTCGTGGGTGTTTACTCAAAGTCGGCGAACATGTCGTCTTCCTCCTCCATGGCCTCGACCTGCGACGACAGCGACGCTGCAGCCAGGTTGACGTCCACTTCTTCCTCTCCGTACAGGAACGCGCGCGCTTCAGCGGCTGAGACGTCCACACTCGGATCATCCGCCGACGTGAGCAGGGAAATGTCCGCGTTCTTCACCGCCTTCCACGCATCCGAGTCTTCCGTCAGCGCAGTCTTCAGCTTGGTCAGGAATTCGTTGAACTGCGACGAGTACTGGATCTCGACACTGCGCTTACGGAAGTGCGCCAAGCACTGCAGCGCCTTGGGGTAGAACTCCGACCCGCTCTGGCTCAGGAACTTCTCGATCTGCGTCTCCATGCCAGTGACGGCTGTGGTGAGCTGCTGACGACGACTCGCTTTCGACTTGGAAGACTCGACCAGCGCTTCGAAGTCGGCGATGGGGTTCATGGAGCCCACGCTGGTGACGTCTCCGCTATCCAAGAGCTCGTCCAGGTCGAGCTCCAAGTCAGAGCCAGCGTCATCTCCTCCAGCGGCGTCGTCATGCTCCTCCTTGAGATCCTCCTCTTTCACAGAGGCGGTAGGCACATCACTCCAAAACGACTTCTTCTTGCGGTCCTTCGCCTTCTTCACCGCTTCCTTCAGCTGGAATGCGTCGCCGAAATTCTCGATTAAACTCGAAATCTTCTCTTGACGTGCAGGATCCATCTTCAAACGTCCTCCTCTTTCACAGAGGCGGTAGACACATCACTCCAGAACGACTTCTTCTTGCGGTCCTTCGCCTTCTTCACCGCTTCCTTCAGCTGGAAAGCGTCGCCGAAATTCTCGATTAAACTCGAAATCTTCTCTTGACGTGCAGGATCCATCTTCAAACTAGCCTCCATGTAGGATGGAAGGGCAGGAACTCCAGCAGACTCGTCCAGTGCACGCATCGACACCGCGTGGAAGAAGCGCCGAATCACGGGGTTGAAGCACGCGCCCACCTCGTCGGCCTTATCATCGCGGATACTCAAGCTGTCGACTAGTTTATCCGCCAGGGCCTGCTGCTCGTCAGTCGGAGTGTACTTGCGCGTCTTCAACGGAGCAAACTCGTAGTTGCGCACGTCTTCTTCGTACGGCAGCTGCTGGGACCACATCGCGTAGTAGTTTTCACCCTGACCAGAGGACGGAGCGTGGGGGATGAGAGCCACGATCTTAGGCGCAGCATTCTTTCTCGCTACGAAGCGGGCCACGATCACCTGGTCCAGCTCCACCATCGCGTCGATTAACGCGGCGAAACACGTAGCTGCATGTGGCTTCCCCGGTTCAGCAACAAAGATATCAGTGCCAGCTACGAACTTGGCGTGATTGATCTGCGCTTTATCCAAAAAGCCCAGCACCTTGAGCGACTTCTCCGTCTGAAACTTGAAGAATTCAACGTCGGCCGAGGCAAACGGAACCTTCTCCGCACCGTAGCGATACGCTTTCACCTGTTGGTCTGGAGGGACTTCTTCGTCGATATTCTGTGGGGAGGTATAGCGCCGGTCGAGTTTCACTTTTCCGGCCGCCTCCTTCTCGTAAGAGCTTTGCGATTCCTTTGACAGAGTTGGCAAGGTCGCAGTCTTGGTCTTCAAGTAGCAATAGACAGGAATTCCCAGTGCGTCGCCAAACTCCAGCGGTCCACGAAATTTTGTCGTCAGGGTCACCGTTTTCTTCATCCCTTGAGCAAGTAAGTGCATGCGCTTGGACACTGAGCACACTTCGCCTCCAACCTCATTCGCGATAGACACGAGCATCTTTTCATTCTCAGCCTGTACCAATCGATCGTTGGTTAAACCTGACTGACGAATTCTCGTGGATAACCAACGCAGGATACGCACCTTAATTCGCTCTGGTCCAGGTGCTCCACCTGCATCAGGTTCGTCCTTCACGTTGGCCTCCGGCATCTCTTCATCTCCTTCTTTATCCTTTTGAGGCTTAATTGTCGTATGCTGGAAGTCGAGTCCACTGCAACACGTAGCAAGAGTAAAGGTTTAATGATCACCATACTGATCTATAGAAGAAATAACGCCGCACTTACATCACTTGCAGCTTGACTTCCATGTTCTGAATCATCGTCACGACCGACTCCAAGTCCCCTGCGTCCGCGATCTTCGCAGCCGCGTCGGTAATGACCATCAGCCGCTTGTCGTACTTCTTGCCGTCCGTCCGACGGAACAGCAAGTCCAGCGCCACGATCAGCCCGTCCAGGATGTCCACCTGCAGCAGAAGTAGCATCAAACAACCCATCAGCTTCTTTCGACGGCTTGAGCTCTCGCAGCCTCTTGATCATGTGCAGCGTCGGCGAGTCGATGGAGTTCACCACCTGCACGTTCCGATACTCGCTCTCGCCCTGCTCCTCATTCAGCTGGTTGTCCGTGTCTGCAGCATCAAGTAACATAAAGCCATCAGCGAATAGCTGCCACCCCAATAGATTGCTGCAGTACTGTTGGCACAAGACCTTCCGATCCGTAGGCGACGATGCCGACCTCGTCCTTGGGCTTGAAGAAGAGCTGCACACGTCACCAGACCACCGACAACTGTCAGCACGGGAGTAGTATTAATTTATACGGACAGCTGCTCGCCCACTTTCTGCTGGACGACGCCCTCCACGGCGGCGATGGCGGCCGCGAAGCGCGTGTGCTGCAGCTCGTCGCCTGGGTCTTGTCGGCTCTTGTCACTGGCGGCCACGCGCTCGCGCAGCGGCACGCGCATAGAGGCGCCCACGTCCAGCAGCACCACCACAGCTTCCTACACAGCAGCAGCATAGACGCAGAAACCGTTAGGCGCTTGTAGCAGCAGCAGCAGCAGCCAACTCCTTACCTTGGCTCGCGACATCCTATCTTCAAGCTTTCTGTCTAAGCAGCAGCAGCAGCCAACTCCTTACCTTGGCTCGCGACATCCTATCTTCAAGCTTTCTGTCTGTCACTTTGTATCGGGAAGCACAAGATCCTCATATTTAATATGTAGCCATCATGTTACAGAACCTCCAACTTGATGTACGGCACACAAATCCCATACTGCCTCCTACGATGGCCGAGGAGGAGCAGCAGGAGTGGGCGGCGCAGGCCGAGGGCTTCAAGGCGGAAGGCAACCGGCTGCTGGCCGCCAAGCAGCATCAAGAGGCCGTGGAGATGTACTCGCGCGCGCTGGAGCTGGACCCGGACAACGCCGTGTACTACAGCAACCGCTCGGCCGCGTACCTGGCCATGGGCGACGCGCGCGGCAAGGCGCTCCGGGACGCGGACAAGTGCATCGAGCTCAAGCCTGAGTGGTGGAAGGGCTACAGCCGCAAGGGCGCGGCCGAGCACGCGCTGCTGCGCTTCGACGCGGCGCGCGCCACGTACAACGAGGGGCTCAAGCTCGAGCCGGACAACGCGTCGCTGCTGCGCGCGGCGGAGGAGGCGTACGCGGCCGGCCAGGAGCACAGCCGGCGGCTGCGGGAGCAGTCCAAGGAGCAGGAGCGGCTCAAGAAGGAGGCGGAGGCGCGCCAGGCCGCCAAGGAGGAGGAGGCGCTCAAGAGGCAGCAGGAGCTGGACGAGAAGAAGAAGAACGAGCCCAAGGACGAGGACGCGCTGCTGGCCGAGTTCATGTCGGAGGTGCAGGAGCTGGAGGAGAGCGCCAACTGCATCAAGAAGGACGCGGAGCAGCAGGAGAAGAAGAAGGAGAAGCCGCCCGTGGACTTTGGCACGGTCGACGGACAGATTGAGCGGCTGCTGCAGCCGCACTGCAAGTGGATCAATCTCAATCCGTTTAGGGTGTTGATGCTGGACGTGGACGCGACGGAGGAGGACATGAAGCAGCACTACCGCAAGGTGAGCGGGTTTTGTGCCTTTTACTGGATGTTGTAAGGTTGTTTGACTTTTTGTGGACTTGTACTCGGTGTGCAGATTTCGACGATGGTGCACCCGGACAAGTGCCGCAACCCCAAAGCGCGCGAGGCGTTTGAAGGTGCGTGTAGATACGTGGCCTTTTAGGGGGAAATGCCAATGTATTGACTGGTTTCTGGTGTTTCGGTCGCGCAGAGGTGAAGAAGGCATACAATCTCATCACGCAGGAAGACCGGCGGAAGACCATCATTCGCACGATTGAGAATGCGACGGAGGAGGATACAATCTCATCACGCAGGAAGACCGGCGGAAGACCATCATTCGCACGATTGAGAATGCGACGGAGGAGGTTGAGAAGGAACGCCGTCAGAAGATCAAGAAGGGGGCGAAGGAGAGCGAGCTCGGCGATCTGAAGGTCGCAGTGGAGAAAGCTGTGATGCGTGCGTTCGCTGAGATCGAAAACAGGCGCCTGAACATTGAAAAGCGGGAAGCGGCTCAGCGACGGCGTGAGGCGGAACAGGAGGAGAAGGAACAGGCTGAGGTCGTAAACATGTTCAAGCGTGAACGCTCTTGGGCTGAAACAGATCGCCGGGAGAAGCGAGTCGGCAATTGGCGGTCGTTCCAGAAGGGCGGAAAGCGAAGGAAGGAGATGGATGCTCAGGGATGGAAAGAAGAAAAGCGGGTACGTGGTGGCATCAGTGGTGTATTATGTTGTATAGTTTTCTAAGTAGTGGTTCTACTTCGCGTGTACGAACAAACAGGACGAGAAGAAATTCGGAGAGGCAGACAACGACGCTTACAAGCGCGGATGGAAATAATTTAGTGGCTCACGCAGCGTTTCTGCCTTGTACAACTTGTAACATCTACTACCGGTAGGCTCTAGTACGGATCGATCTCCATCATCTGGTCGTCTTGCGGTGGCATGTTTCCACTGCTTCCATTGGCACCTGCATATTGACGCTGCTGGGGATGGTACATCACTGTCTGATGAGCCTGGGCAGCCATATACTGCTGCTGCTGTTGTTGCTGCTGAAACGCATACTGCGCTTTCTGCTGCATCTCGAGCAGGAATGCATCCAGGTGCCCTACAGCTTGCTGTCGGCTGGCTTCTGAGCTGCATTGAATCATTCACAACAAAAAGTTAAGAAAGACGACCGCTGGACGTCCACATACGACACACTTACCCATAGATGGAGAGAGTTAACACGTTCGAGGCTGGCCTTGCTGGTGTTGTTTGCAACGCAGCATGAGACGGCAAGACGATGTACGTCCCCGTGTACTCCTGGAACTTCTCCATCGTCTCTCCACCTTCACCGTGCAGCATCGGCAACAGCTCTCGCGGCACCTTGTAGTACGTCACCTCCGACAGATCAATGTTCTTGCTCCGCTTGTTGCCTGCATTGTCGACGACCATGCCATCCTCATTCACGTCATCGTCAGCGGCATCCGCGTCGTTGTCATCGCCCGACAGGGTCTTCTGGAGACTAGAGCTTGACAACGAGGAGCTGCTTCTCGACGGCGTCAACGCCAGCGCAGTTGCAGGCAGCGAGTCTGTCACTGACGGCTGGAAAGCGAGCACACGCTCCATTGCGCGCGGGTTCGGCATGAACTCCTTCCCCACGAACGTGAAGTCGATGCAGTGCGAACGCACCCACGAGCTCGTCAGCCGCTTCCCGTGGAACGATCGCTGCTCCAACACACACCACAGCTCAAGCATTAGCACACAATAGATCAACAACCAGCATTGCAGCAATGTAAGCCCACCTTGTTCGCCACGTGGTCCCGGAACATGTCGTTCGTGACGATGAATCCGTCGTACTTGACGGCGTAGTCGATCACGTAGAAGTCGTCGTGGGCCTGCGACGGCGTGAGGATCACGTGGTCCTTCTGCACCAGCTCGTTCAGCAGCGTCCAGTCGTCCGTCTCCATCGCCCCGTTCTCTCTGGGGGCAGCGCCGCCGGGCGTGGGCTTCACGTTGAGCCAGAAGTTGGGCGCGAAGGCCACGCACTTGACGGGGTAGCGGCCGGACGCAGGCCCCAGCGACCGGAAGTACTGAATCGCGGCCGCGAGCTTGGGGATGTGGGCCTTGCCGTCCTTCTGGCACGAGACGTTGGCCCCGTCGATCACCACGACGCACTCCCTGCTGGCACAACACAAGACGACAGTGAGCACAGACTGGCACTGGGGAACAAGCGACTGCGAACTCAATACTGCATGGATGCAAGTGATAGAGGTCGCACTAGAAGCGCAAGGTGACTATATAGCAGGCTAGCGGGATAATAGCACAACCCCATTGGCCTGGAGTGATGTATACACATGCAACGCGCAGGCCACGTACTCCACCATGTTCGCCGTTCCTTCAGTTTGACTTGAGAATGCGGAGCCAGGAGCTCCTCTCCCTGATTGGGTAAAACCGTTTCTTGAAGAAACCCCATTGGTGGAAACTAAAACTTACGTCACAACATGGCTACACCACTTGACGCGACAATGGACGAGGTGCGCGTCGCTCACGTGAGCTTCGCGCCGGGCGCGTCGCACCTGAAGCTGCAGCTGCGACTGCAAGACGACCGCAAGAGCTTCTTCCGCCTGAGCTCCGAGAAGCTGGAGCGCGTGCGCTACCGTCTGCAGCTGCTGGCGTCCGCCTCGAGCCCCTCCTCCAGTGGCTCCAAGGCCAAGAAGAAGCACAAGAAGAGGCACAGCAGCAAGAACGGGGCATCGGGTGGCGCCGCGCCCTCCGTCGCCGTCAAGTTCCTGGACGCCGACGGCCTGGAGATCAACGCCAAAGTGGCGACCGTGGGCGACGCGTTGATGCGCACCAGGAGCCTCCAGATCGGAAGCGAGAGCTTCGTGGTGCTGCACAACCAGCCGCTTGTCACGGGGCTCAAGCTGCTGGAGCCCGTGATGGCTGGGATCCCCGTGACTCCATTGCCGGAGACGCAGTTCTGCACCGCCGACGAGTGTTCGTGGCGCTGGTTCCGTCTCCAGCCAGAGCAGCAGCGGACCAGTGAGACGCTGGGGACGCTCGTGGGCACCGAGAGGAGGTACACGCCGACGCAGAAGGAGCTGGGCTGCACGTTCTACGTGGAGTGTCACGCGCCGACCATGAGCTCGGAGCTTGCCGAGGACAGCAAGGCCGAGGTCACCACGACGCCCGTGCTGCCTGGCCCGAACCGAGACGTGTTCAAGGAGCGACGGCGCATGGGAGCGACCAGTGCTGCGGACAAGTACCCGGACGCGGCGGAGGCCTTCCGGGTCATGAGCTACAATGTGCTGTACGACGGCTACGCGACTACGGACCACGCCAAGAAGAACCTGTTCCCGTACGTCGACGCCAGCGTCATCAAGGAGACGCGCCGGATCCAGCTCATTCTCCAGGAGATCGAGGAGAACAACAGCGACATCGTCTGCCTCCAGGAAATGGGCGAGCATGTGTTTCAAAGGTTCTTCGAGCCCATGATGACGTCGCTGGGCTACCATGGGTACTACTCGGGCAAGACGGGGACGACCAATGAAGGGTGCGCTACATTCGTGAGGACGGCGCGGTTTGAGGTGGTCGACGAGGACACGTTGAACCTTGGACTGACGGTCAAGAACTCGACGAATCCAGCAGCGCAGAGTCTGCTACAGGACTTCCCGGAACTCGCGAAGGCTATCAACCGGATCCCGTCTATCGCCCAACTCCTCGTCTTGCGTTCCAAGCTGGACCCATCGAGGAGTATCATTCTGTCGAATACGCACCTCTTCTATCGCGGAGACGCCCATTTGGTTCGACTCCTCCAAGGTGTCGCTGTGGTTGACAGCGTTGGGGAACGAAAGGCCGAGCCTGGGTTTGAAAACGCGGCCGTGGTGATGTGCGGAGACTGGAACGCTCACCCCAGGGCAGCGCTGGTTGCATTTCTCCTGGACGGCCAGATCGACTCGAGCCACCGACACTGGCAGCAAGCTCCGTCGTTTCG
>JAIKVH010001102.1:0-10619 GCA_024679275.1 Phytophthora niederhauseri
GCCTTTGCGGCATGTGCTACTGCCCCTAGCAGCCCTGGTGATCGTCGCCCCAACAAGTCGCAGCTGAAGGTGGCTACGTTCAACGCCGAGTTCCTGTTCCTCGGAACTGAGACCCACACGCTCGTATGCCCCGGAGAGGATTGCAGTTGGACCACGGCTGCCCAAGCTCAAAGCCACGTGAAGCAGATCGCGACTGTAGTCAAGGCGCTGAACGCTGACATCCTCCAGCTCAATGAAGTGGAAGACTGCACGGTGCTGGAAGCGGTGATCACTCAACTTAAGACCCTGGGAGATTCCACCTACGTGGGCTACCTCGTGCGCGGCACTGACACGTCAACGGGGCAGAACGCGGCTCTGTTGACACGCGTGGATCCTGTTGTTGACCTGAAACGCTCTACAGCTACAGCTTCGATCCCCGTGTCCGGATCAACGTGTCCGAGCGCAAGTGGATTCTCCAGCACCAAGGGTGTGTCGAAGCACTTTTACACCACCTTCAACGTGTCGGGGTTCTCGAAGCCGATCACGTTGGTAGGCGCCCACTTACTTGCCAACCCAGAGAACAAGGCCCGGTGCTATGAACGTGAAGCCCAGGCCACGATGGTAGGCGCCCACTTACTTGCCAACCCAGAGAACAAGGCCCGGTGCTATGAACGTGAAGCCCAGGCCACGGTGCTCGCTGGTCTAGCCAGCGCTGCTGTCGGCCAGGGAAACCACGCCATTATCACGGGGGATATGAACGATTGGTCTTCAACGGTGCTTGACAAGAACAGCAACAAACCCATCAGTGCTGTGCTCAGCATCTTGACGGGCAGCAACTTCGTCCAAGTGGCCAGCAAGGTTTCGCAGTCTGATCGCTACTCGCAGTGGTACGACGAAGACAACGACTGCGTCTACGAGACGACTGAAGTGAGCAGCCTGGACCACATTTTGGTCTCGAAATCGCTCTCGTCGGCGATTTCCAGTGTCTCGTTCAATCACGACTTGTACACCACCTCGTGCAGTGGCTACAACAGCGACCACTACCCCGTGTCCATGGTCCTGAACAAGATTTAAGCGCGCGCGAGTCGCGTTTGTCGTTTGTATTTCGTCATGCTATCTCAGTCCCCTTCGATGCTTCAGATTTTTCAGGCTCGGCACTACCATTGAGAATGCAACCAAGACCTTGTGACGAACTGCGTATGAAGGTCAAAGTGAAATATAGTGGGGTAGAAACTACCGGAACTCAGTAATTACTTTGAAGAAATCAATGTTTCATGCTTGATATCCTCAACACTGACACCAGTGGAAACCTGCAATGAGTGCCAGATCCATTTCATCCAGTCGACTACCAACTCATTCAAACCGCGGTTTCTGCTTTGCTCTTGCTGCAGCCATGCGACCACACTCGAATGACCAGACTTCTTGACATCGTCCAGTGCAAGTCGACGATACCTGCGATTGCAGCGTGTATACAGCCACTGCACAACAGCTAGATGACCATGCTGCCCTGCAGCTTGAAGGGCCAGCCCCGACCGCCCCTCGCTTCTGTTTTCACTCAACCACTGCAATGCCTCCAAATGTCCTCCAATTGCGGCGTAGTTCATGGCGAAATGTGAGCAACCTTCCGCCCGATTCGTTTGAAGCCATTTTGCCATGTCAATGTCGCCTCGACAGATTGCCCAGTCCATCGCGTCTGTAGTGCAGCCTTCGTCTCGGTTTTCGTGAAGCCACTGAAGTGCCTGAAGATGGCCGTGCCGCGCCGCTGCGTCCATGACGCTGGTCCCCCACTCGCAACTGCCGCGTGGTTTGCTGACAACCACTTGAGTACGTGCACGTGGCCTCCTGCAGCAGCGCTGACAGCAGCGTCCTTCCAGTCAGACGTCGTTTCACGAGAGGCGATGTACGAGAGCACATGCACTGAAACACCTCGCCTGCACGCGCGCTCCACTGCATCCGGACCTGACACCGTATCGAAGAAGGCGTTGATCTGACGGACCACGTAGGGTAGAGCGCCGACGTTGTGCTTGCCCAGGCATTCGCGGCAAGCGACATGAGAGACGGTTAGCACTGGAACGCCTTCGGACAGACAGAGATCGGTTGCCATGGGGTGCTGTGGCTGAGACGAAGAAGGTCTTGGAATGAGAGCTAGGGCCGAGTAACGTCGCGCGATCGCTTTAACTTGGAAGGCAACATCGGGTTCAACTGCGACACAACGAGCAATGCAGATGAAGATATCTTCCCGCCAAAGTCTTGCTCTTTTCCGCTCGACACCTATTCAGGATGGTGATCCCAGCTCCCGACTGAATCTTTGCGTGCGGTACGCAGCGTACCTGGAAGATGCCACAAGGCATGAACATGTTGCTGACCATGCGCCGTCATGACGGATTTCGTAGCAGTATGCGGCTGTTAGGCCTCTCCCTCACAGCTAAGGAAATACAAACGAAAAGTTTCTGTTGAAGATACCATATCCACTCCAGAGTAGGTTGAAGCAGGAATGCAGGTCCACTCGGATTTCGTAGCAACATGCGGCTGTTAGGCCTCTCCCTCACAGCTAAAAAAATGCAAACGAAAGTTTCTGTTGAAGATACCATATCCACTCCAGAGTAGGTTGAAGCAGGAATGCAGGTCCACTTCAACTCGGAGTCGTGGACTCGGAAGACGTAGTACTGTAAGGTAAATCGAAATACACAGTTGGGTCTTTCCATTCGATCCAAGCCTAACCGTCCACGGCACGACCAATAGGGGGGAATACTTCTCCCGACCTGCTGCCTGTGCTACTGCTCGCCAGTTTGTCCTCCAGCGCCTTCACAGCCCGGCGCAGCTCTTCGATTTCAGCTCGCTGCCTGGCAATCAGCACATCCGGATCCCCACCCACCGCTTCCAGCGCCGCAGCCAACGTCCTGCTGCCGTGGGTCTTCTCCTGGTTCATCGCCGAGGCTCCTAGACTAGCAGTTGCCATAGTAGCCCGCTCCATTTGAAGATTGTTCTTCGCAGCTATCAGAGCACTGCGAAGGTCGTTGATCTCGCGGATGAGAAGCATGTTGTCAGAGGTCGCACGCAGGTTCTCGCGCTGGTGCTCCTGCGCATCAGCGGCATATTTGCGCTTGAGAACGTGGACCGACTTCTCCAGGTACTGCTTCTGTCGCGCATACTCGAGCTGGATTTCAGCTTCGACGTCGCCCCCAGAGCCTGCATTGGTTGAACCGAAGCCGCCGGGCCCATCGTCGGTAGTGACATACTTATTGTAAAGCTGCGCCACCTGGAGCGCCAGCTCTTTGGGTGACTGCAGATGCCGCACACATTCGTGTAGATCGCAGCGAAAGCGTCTCATTGACGTTTGCTGGTCGCTCAGAACTTGCCGGTGTCCTGCAATGGACTTCTGCAAAGCGTTGATGCGCTGCCGCTGCTCCCCAATGAGCACATCCAGCTGAGCGTTGCTTTTGTGGAAAAGCTCCAGCTCCTGGTCCATCTCTTTGATCTGAGCTTTCATGTCAGCGATCTCGTTCTCGCGCGGCTCGATAGCACGCTTCAACTCCTTAATCTTGTAGTCCAGCACGAACTTGAATTTCTCCAGTTCTTGGTTCTTCTTCTTGAGGTCGTAGATTCTCTTTTCTTTCTCGCCAATGGTTTCGTCGCGGGCGCGAATCTCGCGCTTTAATGCCTGGATCTCCTTCTCCAGTTGCTTGATGGCTTCGATCAGCTCTTTCTCCTTTTCGAGCAGTAGTTTGATTTGGTCGCGTTGGTCTTCGATATCCTTCTGTAGCGCAGAAAACTTTTTCTTCATAATGCCATTTTCCCCTTTAAACCGCAGCGTAGCTTCGCGTTCAGCCTGTAACTTATCTTCGTACTTCTTTTTGAGCGCCTCGATTTCTTCGTCCACGTCGGCTTCGACCTGTGCCACGGTCTCGCGATACTCCCGGCCAAGCTCGTCCTTCTCCTCTTCCATCTGCATTCGCAGCTGACGATCTTCGTTCAACCGCTGCTCAAAATCCTCAGTGACGTCGGCCACATATTTATCGTGTGTGGTCACAAGACGCTGCTGTTCGCTTTTCCAATGGAGGCACTGCGCCTCACGTTGAGTAAGCACTTCTTGGTACCGTTCAACTTCTTTCATAATCTTTTGCTGATATGTCGCCTCGGTCTCCTGCATTTGCTGCAGGTGGTGCTCCTCCAGTTGCTTAATCTTTTCTTCGTACTCCATTTCAATGTCGTTCTTGTCCTCTCTGAGCAGTTCGTACTTGTTTTTCTCAAGCTCAATTTCGTGCGTGAACTTCTCCGTTAGGTCTTTCAAATTCTCGTTGTACGTCATGTCCTTGAGACGCAGCTGATACTCGTTGTGGAGCATGAGCTCGTCCACCTTGTTCTTCAGCTCGAGCATCAGCGTATTTTTCTCTTCTAGATCGGACTTGGTCACCAGAATCTCCTCCGAAAACGCCGCCATGCTGCCTCCATGACCGCCGAAGCCATCGTGATGATAGGACCCGCCAGCAAACCCGCCACCAACGGATGCCGCAGATAACGAAATGTCGCCGTCTTTTCCAGTAGTCCGCGTGGGGCGTCCTTCCTTATCCCGCACCTCAAAGATACACACAGCGCCATCTTCTCCTGCAGCGAAGAGAAATTGGTCATCAAATGAGACTCGCAGCCGAGTAACAGGCGCGCTTAGACACTGGAATTCTGTGGATTCGCCGGTCAGTGGGAATTTGAACGCTCGAATTGCCCCCGGCCGATCGGGCTCAGCTCCAGCACCAAACAGCAAGCGTTGTGATCCAGACAGCACGAGTTGTCCCAATGTAGCATCGCACAAAAATTCTTTGGTGAGTTGGGACGAAGGTACTTCAATTTCTTTGAGTAATCGATCACCCCCAACAGCATAAATTGCGGTGCCTTCGCGATTGCAGAGTGCCGAGTAGTAGGAGACTCCTTTTTGGACGAACTCGGCTTCGCGTTTTGCCTCATCAAGGTCCCAGTGATAAACAGCACCATCAAGCCCCGCAGACACGATGCTCGAATCGTCAGCATTCCAGAAGAGACTGCGCACCTTGCCGTTGTGACCTCGAAGCGTGGCAACCAACTCTCCCGTGAAGAGTGAGAAGACTTGGATGGTATTGCCATTTACTGCCGCGAAGAGATGTCCACCTGTGCTGAACTGGCATTCACGACAGGCCTTTACGGGTAGCTCCTTGAAAGAGCGGATGTCGTCCATCAGGATATTGAGCAAACGCAGTTTGTCCGCAAAGCCGACGAGCAGGTGCAGCCCAGAAGGATGGCATGCTACACTGAAAGCTTCCTCGTTGAAACGCTTGGCAACCTCGCAGGTGCGGTCGATATAATTCCAGACTCGCACTGTCCGATCTAAGCCGCAGGTCACGAGGAGAGGCTTGCGCACGCACACATCCATGCCCGTCACATGTAGCAAACCACCGGGGATACCCCCGTTAGCTCCCCCCGGTGGCCCATTGTTGGTACTTGGGTCGCTTGGCTGATGAAAACTCGTTACCACGTATTCGACATCTTCGCTCTGAGTAATTGTAGAATCCGACGTAGCTGCACCCGGCACTCCACCAACGCCCGCACCACTGACAGCGATTGAAGCTGATTCGTCTACCACCGGAGCGGTAGCTGGTGTACCGGAATGCACTCCTGATGTGTGAATCTGGTACGGAAATGTGAGCAGCTGGGCATTCGAAGTGGTGACGACAATGACATCTTCGTTGGGGCTCACTGCAATAGTCGCAACGTAACCGGATCCGGTGTCAACTCGTACAAGACGCTGAAGCGTCAAAATCTCCGATGCATCCTCGAGAAAATGGTCCTCCTGGGGTACTGGGGATGACCCAGCCTCCTCCTCGGAATGCGTATTCGGCGATGTTGCTTCTCCACTGTCACTTAAAACGACACTGAACATGGCCACTGTGTTATCGCTGAGTCCACATAGCAATCCCTTGGTGGTTGCAGCCAAGCTGTGCACAGCCTTCCCAGGCCCCGGAGACGCACTGAGACGCGTGACAAACTCGCCTCCATGAAAAAGCATCAGATCCCCCGCGGCGGAGCCTGCGACTAAGTAGTCGTCACGCTGCTTCAGCCAAGCATGGGTTAGGAACACGTGGGCCTCCATGCGAGGACTTGGCAACGGGCGAAAGGCTGTTTCGAGTACTCTGAAGAAGCGGACGAGACCAGCACCGGTGACGCACACCAATCCTGCGTCAACATCGCTAAACGAGCAAGCAGAGACCTGCGGCGGGGAAGCTGTAGCTGCCGCCGCCCCCGAGTTGTTTGCACCGGATCCCATGAGGTTCGCGTCGGACGGTGACGAGCTCAAGTGAGCCATGCTGCCACTGATCGTGTGCATCGTTGACTGACCTGCAAGCGCCAGCATCGCCGAGCTTGGAGATGCATGGGGCGCCATGACATGCAGTGGAGCCTTGACGCTGGCCACAGGTTTACCTTTGGACCAATTCCAGCACGTCAGCATCCAGTCGGGGGCCCCTCCTTGTGTGAGAAGGAGTTGGTTGTCGGCGCTAAAGGCCATGCTGACGTAGCTCCGGGCTTGTGCATCGGCCGAGCTCAGCACCTTGCGCTTCTTTAGCGTCTTGAGGTCGAAAATGCTCACGAGCGCTCGTTCGCTGCGCTCAGCAACGGCCAGGAAGCGACGACTTGGGGCCAGCGCTGTGGCGGTGACGCCCTCCGAGGCTTCAGTGCCGGCGATGAACTTCTGGCGCTTGTCGTCGAGGGAGCACACCACTATCTGGTGGCCCGCGGGATACGCCACAGTTTGGTCGTCGACGAAAGCCACGTTCGAGTGGACATCGGTCTTGAGCCCGAAGATGTGGCTGTTGGGCAGACGCAAAGAGAGAGAGAGAAAGCAAGAGAGGTGAGCGATGTGCGCTCAGCTCGAGCGATGGAGCAGATCAAGAAGAGCATCGTACCGAGGTATGAGGTTGACCGTCGTCATGGTGGCCCTCGAGCTCACAGCCGTGTGGAGTTTCGCTTGCCGTATGTGGGGAGGCGCGCCGAAGCGGTCCGAGAACATGGCTACATCACTGCGGTTTCATTTCCTTGAGGCCGGACCGTCAAGAACACTGCCGGAGGAGCTCCAAGGCTCGCGGGTTGTCGGGCATGGTGCCGGGGATCTCTTTTGCCTCTGCTCGACATGTTGAAGCTTTGGTTAGAAGAGGCTGCGCGGGCGCCGCCGGCCCGGCGGGAAAATGAACCGCCCAGGAATCCTGGGCCAGGATATGTACATGGTACTGTACGGTACCCACACTCTGGTCGGCTCGCCCCAACTGCTGCTGACTCACTGCAGGCCCGAGTCGGGGCAAATCGGCGCGGCCATCTCAGACTTCCTCTCTTTGCGCGTGCCTATCGCGGTGGCAATCGCGAGACAGCTGCGGCGGAAAACACCACCAAGTGATGATATGGTTGAATATGATGAGTTATCCGACCATACTTATTTTTTGTATACCAGTTAATAGCCAATCACATCATTTATATTTTTATTATCCAATAATAGTGCGGTCACGTTGGGGTTTTGACCAATAACTTTCGTTAGGGTTAGGTAGGTCCGCTATCATAACGCATCGAAAGATGGCCGGGTGAGCGCCTGGCCTCGGCCGCCAATGTATCGGCATATCGTGCCCGCAATCCTACGGAAGATCTCTCGATTTGGAGACGCGAGCACGTGATGGCAGCGCACCGAGAGCAGCGGAAATCCGCTCGAGGCTCGAGCGCAGCTGCAGAGGCGCGGTTGATGACCAGCCTCCTCCGGACCGAAGCCTTGATATCTTCCCCCCGCCCGGCGACAGGGAAGCGAGGAGGAAAAATCAGCTCCGCCCGCCCGCCCGCCCGCCCGGCCCGCCGGGTCGAATAACTTATGCGAACGGGAAAGAGGACGGATGACACGGAAGCTGGTACACTTGAGTGTGGCAGATATGGTATCGAGTTTGTATTTCCATAGTACTATAGTGCTAATAAATAGTGAGCGCCGCCGCCAGCCGCCACCGCCTCACAGCAGCTTGGGGTTGAAGACCGCCAGCCTCCGCCGCACGAGCTCGAAGACGCCGTTGCGACGGAAGAGGCAGCAGATCTCGAAGCGGGTCTTGTTGAGCAGGAGGCGCTCCTGCTTGAGCGCGGCGGACTGGCTCTGGAGCAGCTCGAACTGCTGCTCGTGGCTCCCGCGCGCCACCTTGAGCAGCTTCTTCTCCTCCTGGCGCTCCTCGGCCATCTCGGCGAGCGCGGCGGCCACGTCGCTCACGGTGCGCACGTTGCCGGCCTCGAGCTCGCGCACGAACTCGTCAATGTCCTCGATGCGGTCGTGGCAGTCGTCGATGTCGTCGCTGTAGGACTCGACCTCCTCCTGCTCGTCCTCGAGCGCCAGCTCCAGGTCGCCCAGCTCCATCTCCACCTGGCGCAAGCGCGCCACCGTGGCCTTGAGCACCTGCACGAGCGCGTAGTTGGTCACCTTGACGAGGCGCCGCGAGGTCTGCTTGTCCATGGCCACCTTCATCTGCATCGCTGCCTTGTGTGTGTCTGTGCCTCTCTCTGTCTGTCCTGAGTCGTGTGCTCCGTGCGAGGGAAATCTCAAAATGAACAAGATTGCCATCTCATCGCACTGCGGCGCAGACCAGCCAAACCGCGGCGCCGGCCTCTGCACCTCGCTGAATGAAGCGGCCCAGATTATGCGGAGCCAGGCGGTTACGAATCCGGTCGCAAAATCATGCCGCGCCGAAACGCCGCGCCCATTTTCGACCAATGAGGGCACACTAATTTGACCCCATTGGCCGAAAACCAGATCCGCATGCTGCGTTTTGATTGGTTAATCTCCGCTTAAAAAGGCAACTTCATGCAGGTCTTCATGTCGAGAGTCTCGCCGCGAGACATGGCAAGCGGGTCTCGGCGGCCGAGCTCCTCCGCGATGGGTCCGCCCTGCAGCACTGCTGGCAGCGGCAGGGCCCAAAGGCGCGGGGTCGAGCTGAGAAACTGCGCCCGCGGCCGATGCTGCAGCCATCGGCGATCGGTTGCTCTCGACTCGAGAGTCTCGAGCCGAAGGGGTTCCGCGGTGCATCTGATCTCTGGAAGGCTGCTGGGCACGGATCACGATAGGCACTTCCCGACAAGAAAGGCTCTGCATCGTCCCTGCGGCTGCTGCTGCCGCTGCTGCGGCAACTCAGAGCGCTCTGCGTCTGACGGCACGTCAAGGCGCAATTTGCAACGCTCACGCCTCGGTGATGGCGCGGCGCCATTTGTCCTCCGGCCTCGGCGGCGGAGACCACAAGCCCCTGCCGGCCGATGAATCTCGCAGATGGGGGTTCGCCCTGTTCGGTGAAGTCGGTCGCAGGGCGAGAACAGCAGGCGAGCGCCTGACCGAAGCAAGTTGGCCGCCGCGTCGGGATCCAAGCCAGCCTAGGCTGCTGCGATGGCCGAGCCGCCATGTGGGCTTGCCTGTAGTGACCGCTCTTCTCCGCTTCAGCCAACTCTCGTGACGCCCCTACCAGCAGAAACGAGGCGATTTCGCCATATTGGACACGCACGTCACCGAAAGGCGCTCGCTGCACCCGGCACCGGCGGCGCTGGATAAGACGGTCAGCTCAGCATTGTGCCGTTGAACGAGGCCGGCCGCGATCTTCAGGATCGGCACCGCGCGGCATGCAACCCGTTTGTCTAGCCGAGACCGGTACAGTACATGTAATTGAGTGGGGGCGGTCATGTACGCTTTGTGCTGCGCGTCAACAAGCGGCGGCGATACCTGTGCACGGCTCGTTCAGTTGCTGGCAGCAAGTTGCTGCTGCTGCAGCAGCAGCCACCACCATCACTTGTTGGCAGCATTGCGTTTAAGTTTTCGAGTCCGTGTTGCATCTGTTGACGTTGACAAGCAGCGCCACGTCGTGTTGTCCCACCGACGACGACTGAGGACACCCTTACGCACTCTACGCGTCCTCGGGTGCGACTTTGCTGGTCACACTCGAGATGTCTGCTCGGCGCCTAGGGATTGCAGACACGGCAGAAACAGCCCCAAGCTACTGTGTAGATCTTGCGGGACGCTGGCGCCATGAAAGCGCTTCGGTGCGCTAAATTATGCGTGACTTACACGCCGCCGCAGAGAGCGCAACGCGCGACATGGGCTAGATCGTTGAGGCGGCCTCGAGCGCGCCAATTTCTTCAACGCCGCGCGTGCGGGTTGTGCCATTAATCCCCGGCTCCGGCGGGGCTGAAGATCGATCGAGCGCGCTGCGGAAATGCGCTGAAAGCAGCAGGAGGTGGATCGTGTGGCCGCAGGCAGTAAAGTTGAAGGCGCGCTGACAGCGGAGACCGAAACAGGCTTTGCAGTTGTGCCATCGCCTGCTGGCCGGCCCAGCGGGAACCCCGGTTGCGCCGCCGCCACCTTGGTGCTCTTGATGCAGACGCTATCTCGAGCCGGGCGATCGCTTGGCGCAGACTGGCGTTGCGTTAGCCGAAAAAGCAGACGGCTGGTCAAACAGCGGATAAGAGTGCCTTTAGACATCTCGGAAAAACACCAACCGAAGATCTCAAGATCGAAGCTTCCCGCCGCGGCTTACAAGCACATGTACATGCACATTAGGAGTGGTGCATGTTGTCCTGTGCTAGGTGCTACATGTATGCGGGAGTTGGTGCCAGCACTT
>JAIKVH010001103.1:0-10617 GCA_024679275.1 Phytophthora niederhauseri
TATTGGTTGGCAAGTTTGTGGGCGACCACCTATATCAATCACTACCGCGGGGCGAATTGATCAAGGCAGGCAACCACTCGATTGGCTGCCGAGTGCCACCTTTTCTAACGCCGCAGGAGCAGTCTGCTAACATTGCAGTGCGGGCGACAACGGCAGCAAACAAGGCAGCCTGTCGGGCATCTATCGGGGATGTCTGCCTGTCCACGGTGGCCGCAGCTGCGGCTCGGCAGTACAAAATCCGCAGTACTTACTCGCATCGATGCAGCTGTGCCCCACGACGCCAAGATGCGGCGTAATAGCGGCGACCGAGCGCGTTTGAGCGAATGGTGATGACTGGAAGGTATCAACTGCGCAAAGCCTGCCAGCATCGCCTCGCCGGGCAAGTTGCCAGCGCCAACCAGATCTAAAATCCCGTTGCCGATATTTGGCGTGCACGCGCGTGCGCGCGGATCAAAGCGATCTTTCGCTGAGTCAGCGAGCTCTATGGAGTTCTTATCCGTAGCCGACATGGCTGCAACATGTAGTGGAAGGCCCATTGCCAAGCTCGAGCGCTTCGGCCGATATATCCACCTGCAGCGCAACAAGCACCAGCAACAACATGCATGGAGACTTTTTGAGGGCTGAGCCCATTGCTGGCTCTTTTCTAGGAATAGCTCACTCAGCCAGCGGTCAAAAATTCACTTGCTTTTTGTATTGGTCTCGGCGTTACTCGCGCGTCACCCCGTTTTTCTATGCCAAAAGCGCCGGCCACCAAAGCCCCGCCTGTCGCGGTAAGTCGCTCTCACTCAGCCAACAACCACTTCGCGATTCTCCACCGAGTTGGCACTCTCTAAAGCCCGCGAGGAGCGGTTAAGCTAGTGCTAAAGCGACAGGGGGCACCATGGCGGACGCGGCGAGTGCGGCCGCGAGCGTGACGGACAAGGCGGCGACCGAGGACCTGACGCCGTCCACGACCATCCTGGACGGCATGCGCGTGTACTTCGTGATCGGCGCCGTCGGCTGGATGGCCTTCGAGGTGGGGCGCGTCAAGCTGCAGCGCGCCTTCTACTGCCGCGAGGACAAGCCGGAGACCACCAACTCGACGGTTACGCGAGTGCGCCAGGCCAAAGTGTTCGGGTGGCTTAAGTTGCTCTTCTTCACCAGTGACGATGAGATTTTAGAGCAGTGCGGGATGGACACGCTCTTCTTCCTGCGCTTCTTGCGGTTATGTGAAAAGGTTACGTTCGTGGGCATCTTGTGCTCGGCGGCGAACTTCCCCATCTACTACTACGCCAAGCGCGACTCGCTGGACTCTCTCTATCGGATGACGCTGTCGCACCTGGACACGGACGAGATGTGGCGCTTCTGGTTCACCGTGGTGACCATGTACCTGGTGTCTCTAACCGCCTGCTTCCTGCTGTGGAAGGAGTACGAGGAGTACATTCGCAGACGCCACGAGTTCATGTCGAGGAAGCACACGCAACAGTATACGGTAGTGCTAAACGGGCTACCCCCTAACCTGTGCACCCAGCAAACGCTGCGCAACTATTTAGAGTTACTGTTCCCCAAGTCCGTGTTGCACGTGTATGTTGCGCTGGAGTGTCGCGACCTGGAGAAGCTTGTCTGTGCACCCAGCAAACGCTGCGCAACTATTTAGAGTTGCTGTTCCCCAAGTCCGTGTTGCACGTGTATGTTGCGCTGGAGTGTCGCGACCTGGAGAAGCTTGTTGCCGAGCGCGTTAAGGTGCGCAACAAACTGGAGCACGTTTTGGCTCAGAGCGCGAAAACCGGCGACCGCGTTATGACTCGCGACAAGCTCCTCGGAGGCGAGCAAGTGGACGCCGTGGAGCTGTACCAAGAGCAACTTAAGGAGTTGAACACGGCCGTGGAGAAGGAGGTGCGCTCCATTTTGCGTAACCAGGCGGGAGTTGCCCGTCAATTGGTGGAATCCAGCGGCGACGACGAAACTTTCTCACGAGGTTTTAACCAGAACTTCGACTCTGCCAGAAGTGTCAACTTTGCCTACAAGGAGGAGGAACTGGACGGAGATGCGTTGGAATCGAGGTACATCAAGTCTCTAAAGCGACAGGACAAGAAGGCTATGGGCATTATGCGTCCTGCAGGCTTCGTGACCTTCCGCAGCCTGAAAGCGGCCCAGTCCTGCACCCAGATCCTGCAAAGTGCCGATCCTACGCAGATGCACGTGGAGGCCGCAGCCCACGCCGACGACGTGGTGTGGGAGAACATCGGACTGTCGAAGAACATCAAGGACACGTGGTTCTTGATCTCGATGGCTCTCAGCACAGCCATTATCCTGCTCTGGACGGTGCCCACGGGTCTCGTGGTGTCGTTCGCCAAGGTTTCCACCCTCGAGAAGCAGTGGGCGTGGCTGGCCCGCGTGATCGAGGACAACCCGTGGGTCAAGTCGCTGCTGGAGCAGCTGTCCCCGTTGATGCTGTCGGTCATGACGGCGCTGGCTCCGATCATCTTCGGCATTCTATCCAAGCGGGAGGGCCACGCGTTCGCGTCTCAAGTGGACGCTTCGCTGCTGAACAAGCTCGTGATCTACCAGATCTACGTGACCTTCTTGCTGCCGATTATCGGTGGTACCGTCATCGACGCCGTCATTGGGTCCAGTGACACGAATTTGACCGACGTGAGCGCCATTCTCAAGCTCATCAGCGACTCTGTGGCCGTGCAGTCGTCCTTCTTCATCACATATCTACTGGTCAAGACGGGACTCAACCTGACGCTCATCTTGCTGCGCGTGACGCCCATCGTCAAGGCCGCCATCTACCAAGTGTTCGCGCCCAAGCTCACGCCTCGCGAACGCTCGTCGCCCTGGTTTGGCCTCACGTCGCTGGCCCACCCTGGCGACTTCGGCGCGTCCGACCAAGTGTCCGAGTACTACCTGGTGCTGATGCTCGTGCTGGTGTTCTGCGCCATCGCGCCCATCCTCAACTACTTCGCCATGCTGTACCTGGTGCTGTCGGACTTCGTCTACCGCTGGGCCGTCATGTGCGTGCACGACCCGTCCACGCAGACGTCAGGCACGTTTTTCCCGTCGCTCTACCGCTTCATCGTCGGCGCGCTCATGTTCGCGCAGATCATCATGGCGTCCGTGCTGGCCACCAAGCAGGTGGCGCTCCCCGCCACGTTCTCCATCATCCTGCCGTTCATCACGCTCGCCTTCCACCTGTTCGTGAACTCGCGCTACCCGCAGATCGCGCTCAACCTGCCGCTGGACCAGGCCGTGATGGTCGACTCGCGCCGCTCGCGCCAGATGCAGGACCTGGAGCGCGTGCTCGAGGACATGTACATGCAGCCGGCCATGCTGGAGCGCGGGCCACTGGAGCCGGACTACCAAGGACTGTCGAGCGACCCGAACCCAGAAAACCAGCTCGCGTCACCGCCGCCTGTCGAGGTTTGTGCATTGTGTGAAGAGTCTCGCAGTGTTGTTTGTGTATGAGCAACGTCTGACGAGTGTTGTTTGTGTGTTTTGACTGACAGAAGGACTCGTTCCGGTCTCAAGACAAGCAGATCTTCTCACCGGTATAGATTTGATACGACATACATTGTTGTACTTTGTTGCCGCCCGCTGGTGCTGTGGCTAGTCGCGTCTTGAGCGGTTCAGTCAGCGCCAGTGGTCGACGTTGCGCAGTTGTAATACAGCATTTCGATGGCCGAAACCTTACTTACTTGACCTGTTTGTCTGTCTGTCCTGTGTCGTGAATTCTATGCAGAATAACGCGCAAGGAAGCCACCCTGCGCCTTACGAGCGCATGGAGAGCGAGCGGCCCAAACGCCACCACGATTCCGTCGGCGGCCTCGTATGATTTGGCGTCAGCGTGACTGACCAGCGCCCGGAGTAATAGGCTAACGCTGCCTGTGAGTACGTCAGCGCTGGCCACCTGCAGGCACGGAAGTAAAACAACAAGAAACGTATGTATTCGGCCCTCCGACTCGTTCGATACAGTTCGCTGTTTACCAGCTCGGCGCGGCTGAGCCTTGGTATCACATGGATGTAATCCGCGTCGATCAGATTTTTTTCGCTTCAATCATATCGTAGAGCGCGACGATGGGCATATCAGCGACTTGAGTTGAAGCTCTTCCTGTTCTTCCGGTAGCCGTCACCCAGAATCAAGCGATAGGCAGCCAGCCAGCCAGCCAGATAGGTCGATAGTCCAGCTCGAGACAATGCTCACTAGCTTGCTCGCTTGCTGGAGCAGGAATCAAGACAGGCAGGCCGAAGGGGGTCGCAAGTCCGTGGCGTGCATGGGGCTGCCGCGCTCCACAGCTGAACTAAACAGCGAGGTGCTGGCTACTTTATCGGACCGTTATCCGCCGTTACGTCCCTCAGAAGCTTCTAAAAATCTTTCACCAGCCAATCAGAACGCATAAAACAGGAAAATCGAACCTTTTTTATAGAGCCCGTAGGTGTCCGAATAAGACCCAGGCACCAACAGAGCCCAGCACTTTCCGACTTGACGTGCCTTCCACGCTGCGCTGTCGACCAGCTGCAAGGCGCAGCCGTTACGTCCCTCAGAAGCTTCTACAAATCTTTCACCAGCCAATCAGAACGCATAAAACAGAAAAATCGAACCTTTTTTATAGAGCCCGTAGGTGTCCGAATAAGACCCAGGCACCAACCGAGCCCAGCACTTTCCGACTTGACGTGCCTTCCACGCTGCGCTGTCGACCAGCTGCAAGGCGCACAAAAGAGCTCTGCTCTGCTCTCTTCAAACAGTCACCGCCGCGCGTATTGCACACGCCAGCCTGTCCTGCAGACTTCAGCTGGATCGGCTGGGGCAGAGAGGAGAACAGAGATCGATCTCGCGGCAGTTGGCGCCCGCCCGTCACTACCTTATCCGCGTCGACCTCACCGTTATTGCGGGCTCCTTTCTCCCCACTGAGAGCGTTGATCCTCCTCAGTGGAGCTAGGTGGTATCTATCACTATGCACTCGCCGCTGGCAGTCTCACAGATTTCGCTGTCCAACAGCTCCTCGTTCAGCGTCGGTGGCGGTGGTGGTTCCGCCAGTCGCAGCCAGGCCAGTCGCAGCAATGGCAGCAGGATGTTCCCAGCGTCAGTGGCGGTGGCGGTGGTGGTTCCGCCAGTCGCAGCCAGGCCAGTCGCAGCAATGGCAGCAGGATGTTCGACGTCGAGTCGCCGTCCGCAGCGTCCGCAGCCAAAGACTTTCTGTACCAGCGACAGCTCGCTCCGAACGCGGTCCCATTGCTCGTGAGGCTGCAGAGGCATCGGATACTGTGGACGGCCGTGCTCGGAGTGTCCGGCATTGTGGTGGCCATGGCCTTCCTGCAGAGAGGCATCGTGCTCAAGTCGTACGCTGTCAGCAGCAGCGGATCCGCTATTGATACCGACGATATCGAAGCCTACAACTTCTACGTCGGGTTGTGCACGTCGGTGCTGGTAAAGCCCTTGCTCGGATTGGTGGGGGCGGTGGTCCCCGCAGTGTTGCTCTGCTTCTTGACCGAGATGACGATGCAGGAGACGACCTCAAGACGAACGAGGTTGATTTTGGCGTTACTGGGCAACGCGGTGCTGTGGTTCCTGCTGAATGGATTCATGGCTCTGTTGTGTTGCTCTGCTTCTTGACCGAGATGACGATGCAGGAGACGACCTCAAGACGAACGAGATTGATTTTGGCGTTACTGGGCAACGCGGTGCTGTGGTTCCTGCTGAATGGATTCATGGCTCTGTATGTGAGCGAGCAGACAGCTCAAGTTGATGCGGCCATTGGCGATAGCGATCTAGCGGAGTACGAGGACTCCTCTTCGTTTTCGGACACTAACCGGACATCGAGTGTGGACACGATCCTTCGGAGTGCGATGCAGATGCCGGACGCCACCGCGGAGAACGCGGAAGGACAGTGCAGTCGACCGTCGCCTCGAAGATTGCCAGCGCAATTGAACTACGGCTTCCCGTCCCGTGAGTGGCTCAGTGAAATGTTACCATTTGCACCGGAGACCACAAGCTCTAACACACTTTCTGTATCGCTAAGCGATGGAGTTGGATCAACTGAAACACTTACGATACCTATGGAATTGACTGCTGCTCGGAATCTCGTGGGCTACGCACTACGTGCCACCGACGATTTTTACCGTGAACAAGACGTGGCGGCAAACGCCAGCGCGTTTGAGTTGCTGGATCTGCCTGAAGACTTTGATTCCGCGTCTTCTGATGATGCGAGTATGACTCAGGCTCTTGTTCAGGCCACGAATGCTACTCTGAATCTCGCTGTCAAAACTCGTGCTCACTTGCGCAACTTTAGTGTGGCTGAGAGTAGCGTGGAGTTTGTGAAGTTCCCGTGGGAGACAGATAGTGGAGAGCTAGTGTTCGAGGGCGTGACGCTGGAGATTCCCATGGACGAGGACTTTTTGCGTAGGGACCTCACACTGCTCAATGATACGACGCAGTCCGTCGTGTATGGATCGCAGGTGCTAAACGGACTCTTTGAGATCAATGCCAAGGAAGAATGCGGTCGATACGGATGTGTTGTAAGCCCCGTGGGAGCTGCTCTGACTACCGCTCCAGCCGACGAGGGTAGTCAAGTGCGAGCATTGCCAGTTTGTTTGGACGCGGACGGTAGCGAAGACTATGAGGCGACGATGGACGTGGATGGAAACGATTGTAAATTTCGCTCCAACAATTCCATGCTGGTGCTCAGTTTTGCCAAGAGAATCGTTGTGGTAGCGAAGACTATGAGGCGACGATGGACGTGGATGGGAACGATTGTAAATTTCGCTCCAACAATTCCATGCTGGTGCTCAGTTTTGCCAAGAGAATCGTTGGAGACGCCATCAGTTCGTCACTGGTGAACAACTCGAACGGTGATGCGCTCGTGGTTATGCTCACGAACGCGCGTAAAATTTATCAAGTGACTGCGGGTCGATTGTCATGGGAAACAACGGACCTTGCAGCTAAGTATGAAGCTTCGTGCGAAGCTACCGGTAGCGACTGCAATGGCCTCGCGTTCCCTTTCTCTACCGACGATCGACAGGTTATCGTGGGCGCCGACCATTTGCCAGTGAGCAATTTGACGACCTATTCCCCGTCGCTGCTGCTGTGGACGCCTCTGGTCACTTCAAACGTGCAGGAGGTGGACCGGAGCGATATTTTGAAGAGCGATTTTGTATTCCCCAACAATTTTGACGACGCTACAGGATGGAAACCCGTGGACGGATCTCGATGTGAACGTGAGCGTGGAGCCTTTATGGACAGAGTACAGAGCTCACATCTGTACTCGGAGCGTTCCCTGCACCCAGCCTACCAGTCTGCTGTGTTTTGGCTCTTTCAGCATGGCGTGGTGAAGCAGAAGCTGAGCAAGACCACGCTGGCGTTCGATGCCAGTGTCAAGTACGTGGACGTGACGTTGTCCGTGCCCCAGCTCTCAGCTACTCTCACGTTTATTGGCTGCGCTATGCTGGTGCTTATGAGCGTGTTGGTATTTTTCGGAGGCAAGAGCAGGGAGGCCGAGGTCGAACGGCATTTCAAGCCGCACCACTTGGCCCGCGTGCTCCTGGACGACGAAGCGTTCTCGCATCGACTACTCAAGTGTGACCTCCTCAACATTGGCAACAAGTACTTGAACAGCTCCGAACTGTTAGATCAGTTCGAGATCAGCGGATTGGCGCTGCGGCATCGGAAAAGACCGTCCGACGTGCTGATTGTTCCGAAGAACCAACAATCCACCACAGCGTCCGCCGCATCGAGCCAGGCAGTGCACATCGTGTAAGTAGCGTATAACATTATAGAAATAATTTACTATCCCCGCTTACTATTGTTTTTCTTCACGTTACAAGAACATTTACAGCTTTTGAATTGCTGAAGTATTCAACACTTTTAATTAACATTGACATGTAATAAATGTAAAATATCCTCGCAAATGAGTTCCCTGCCTAGGCGTACACAATCCTGAACTTCTCGAACGCGTAGAGGAACACCACCATCTCCAGTTTGCTGCCGATCTCAGGGTCTCCCCAGTCAGGAAAAGGTAGAGTCGAGCTGTCAACTTCCATTTGACAGACTTCATCTTGCTCTTCAAGCAACGCAGAGCTCAGAACCTCCTGAGCGACTTCGTCCAGTTCGAGTCCCAGTCGCTCACCGCCTTGATAGCATTTAACCGGTAGCAGTCCGCCAGACTCTGGTAACTGCTGCGTTGTGACTTGACTGCCGACATACACGTGCTTCTTGGTGAATGTATCCACCAGGTTGACTCCCAGTTCCACATCCATTTCCACGTCTTCTCGCTCCGGCTCGTCAGTGAAAACATCGTCACGCTCGAGAGTGCGCTGGTGGACGGGGGCTTGCATCTTATCGGCTTTGGTCGGTTGGTCAAGAGGCGAAGTGTCGGTCGTTCGGTCGATCAAAAGCCGCCGAACCCGAATGAACGGAAAATGAACGGCCGTGCATCCATCGAAAAAGCCAAGCGCGGCGAAACACCCAACTGTGCAGACCGAGTTCGTGTGCGTCTATGTTGGAGTCTGACTCTTCCGTTACGGACAACCTGTCAACGGGTTGTCACCGAGGGCCCCAAGTCTTAGAGATAAATGCAAATTGTGAATTAGCCACGCAATATTCGTTCACACGACTTTTAAGTTTTTAAAAAGTCACGAGTGATTTAGTATTAAAAATAATGGAGCATTTTTCGTTTGTGGCCGAAAGCAAAGACAAATCTACGCATCGAACACTTTGGTTTGCACAAGGTAGATCCATGGCAAAAGCATGGGCCTTAGAACATTTTTCTCGCGATGTGTATAAAATCACGCTTCGACCCAGAGTTACAGAACTATGGGTATGTCATGATATGTTTAGCTCGTGACAGCATCCCAACGGCTCAGTAGCGGGTGTGCGGTCAAACTTGCTATCGTCATGTTATCCAAATACCTACATGTATCAAGGTAGAGTATTATCATGGCGGTAGCCAATTTGGCATAAGGATAAAATTCGTGGATAAATTAGCGACCAACTTCGTACCAACGTGCAGTCAAACCCACGAGTCTTAAAAATTACAAGATCTGAGCAGCATCCAGTTACGAGAGAATCGGCGCAATTACGACGTGGATCCATTGTGCAGCAATTCCACGCATTAGAAGATTTTTTTTTCTTTGTCAGTGATCTCCTGGTAAAAAAAATTACGGTAAAACGCATTAAAAGAGTGGTAATAAAGTAAAGCGAATGCATACACCGTGCTACCGCAGCGACTCCAGTAATCCACACTTGAAACTAGGGATATCTTGAACTATGCCACCTATGTGGGCTCAGTCGATATCGAGATGATCAGGCAAGCAAACAGTACAACATTAATATGCCACCTATGTGGGCTCAGTCGATATCGAGATGATCAGGCAAGCAAACAGTACAACATTATCTTGGACACGTATAAAATCGATGATACATGTACTCCTTGATACCGCATCGTTTTTCTTGTTAATTAAGTGTAATTCACAAGCCAACAACAAGTTAGTAGCACAATGATATGTCATGCTGATAGCAAAGCGAATAGGTGGCTTGGCTTACTTGGTTGGACGCTGACCGGATTGAGTGCTAACTGAAAGAGACCATCAAGCATTTGACTCGCGAAAGATCATGTCCTTGAACAGCCATACCCAAGCTGTATCAGATAGACAACACCAAACCGACCACCTTCTACCGAGTAGAAGGTGGTCGGTTTGGTGACAGCGATTTTTTTTTACATAAGATAATACCAAGACGTTGGTCTTACAACCCAGTTGCCAGTCATGATTCGTATCACGATGCTCTTCAGTGTCGAATGATAGGTACAATTGTGTCGGAATGATAGCATCAAGTTGAAGCGACCATCACTCCTGAATTCCGCACTCGTTGCCAAACAACATGGAGATGACTGGCAGCGTCATGCGCTTCGCCTTGGCCACGTACTTCATGAAGCGTACCGGCGGCTCTCGTGTTTCGCCGGCACCCAACGCGTTGTCCTGGAGTTCTCCGCCCAGTATTGCCGCTAGTGACGCCAGTGGCGAAGAGGGCGGGAGCGAAGACGTTGACTCGGACTTCTCCAGCGTCGTATCGACCCACGTATCGAATTTAAAGCAGTTGCTGCATGAGAACCGCTTCCAGGAGTGGTCGAGTGGCGTAGCTGAGCTGCGAGAGTATGGTGCAGACAATGATCTGCTGGGGTCACTGGTGGCGGTGCTGGTGAAGATGATCAGGAGTCGAGAGGAGGACGCGGAGTGCATCGTCGAAGGTAAAGAGAAGTGCAAACGATAAGAGGAGTGCGAATCTTCAAAGAGATCTGAGGTGTTGCAGTGATTGAGCACATGTGCTTCGAGAACAACGGAGAGCCGTCGCGCGTGTTCGACAAGGTAGAAGTTCCACCAAGAGGCTAACAGACCCGGTTCGTTGACTTTGGTTTGACGTGGCGTGCGAAAGTAGATGACAGAGTTGCTGTTCAGGGCACTGGCCCATTGCTGTGTGAACGAAGATACAACCGAGGCGACGTGGCTGCTCCGAGCTGTTGGCGGGGTTGCGCGTGGACTGCGCCAGTATCATGAGCAACGCTATGGAAGAAGTCAACACTTGGTCCAAACCCTGGAGGCAGCAACCACCAAACTCATTCGGGAAAGTCTAGCGGCTGGTCAACA
>JAIKVH010001104.1:0-10602 GCA_024679275.1 Phytophthora niederhauseri
GCCTTCTAACCTACTTGGACCTCTCCCTCCTGGGCCCGCATCTCCTTTCTCGTGGCCTCCTGGCCTCACACTCGCTCTCCGATGTCGCCTCTCCTCTCTGCATACTATCTCCGTGTCCTGCTTCGCAGGTCGCCTCGCCTTGCGATCTTCTGTGGCCACCAACTTCAACTGCTACCTCCTGTCGCACGTAACGGTAGCCCACCGTCACCGCTCACCGTCGTCACCACACACTCCGTCACCGACTGCTCCTCGGTGTGCCACACCAGCTACTCCGTCAAGTCGATCACGACTTGGACGCTGTTCCGCAGATCCAGGGACGAGCCACCACACTACACCAGTATAATATAATATTATGCTCAGGGAACATTTGGTGGAGGGCAAAAAACTCGACCAAGGTGCAAATAGTGTGACCCACGCTTATTGCCTTGATACTGTAGCCATTTCCGGAGACATGTGCGGGACCGAAACGAGCGAAAGACTGAGAGCGTGTTCAGCAAAAAACTCGACCAAGGTGCAAATAGTGTGACCCACGCTTATTGCCTTTATACTGTAGCCATTTCCGGAGACATGTGCGGGACCGAAACGAGCGAAAGACTGAGAGCGTGTTCAAAGCTGTAGACAAGCAATCACGTGTGACTGAAGTTGTGGTTCGCCGAGATTTCTACGCCGTTGGTCTTCGGTCTACTCGCTGCAATCCACTGTGGTGACGCAGAATAGCATAACCTCTAACAGTTCAATTCGTAATCCTTCTAGTTTGGAGTGTGGACCACTTTTGAGGCAAAGTTTTGACCACACTTCAACTTGTTCAACGGTGGCATCACATATTTTGTTGCTTTTGCAACTAGGATGCCGGCAGACCGCCATCCGAATCGATGGGTGGGCGAGGCTGTGTACAAGCAGGGAGAGGATGGCTGCGGGCGCGAGGTGCAGATTAAAGGAGTAGTGATGAGTTACTGCCCCATGTCGACCAAGTTTCTGCTGCTGTACTCGGACGGGTCCTCGGAGGCGGTCCCGATCAATGAGATCGGGGACCACGTGCCGTTGCTGCGCCAGCTACCGGATGCAAAGCGCAGATTGAAGAAGCGAAGGGCTAAGGACCGCAGTGATGAGAGAACAGATTATCAAATACCTTCACGCGCTACCGCAAAGCGAGTCAAAGTTGTAAGGAAGGAAGCCACTGAAGCCACGGCCTTGGTTCCCCCCGTGTCTACATACGCATGTGCTGCTGCTCGTCCTGATGTGGCCCCACTCGCCTCACGCTTCGTGCAGGATATGCTGTGGGCATTGACGACGACCTACAACGTCAGTGATGCGAAGCAGCAGGCGCTGTTGGCGACGCTGGATAATCGGTCGGAGCAGGTGCGAGAGGAAGACTATTGAAATGGTTGGATGGCCGATACTTTATCTAATTTGCCTTTGTAGCCTCAAGCAGCACTCGCGGGATACATCGAAGAAGGTGGCCTGGACGTCATGCAGCAGACCCTTCGTAATTGGGCGAGCGGAGGTGGAGAAATCCGTGATCAAAATGAAGACAACGGACAGGAAAATGGTGTGAAAAGAGAACCACGTCCTTCTCCAGGCAACCCCGTATCTTACCAAGCAGCTACAAATAACTCTTCTACCTCTCCCCGTCCTCGCTCTCGCTGCGACCAGCACTTGCGAGACCTCCTGTCTGTGGCGAAGAACAAGCCCGTTGACAAACCTGCGAAAGTTGCTCCTCCTGCACCACCGAAATCCCCCGAGTTGGTTGATCTCACTGGCGACTCCGACGAAGATGAGGACGATGGTGTGCAGAACGCCCGCGCCCGCAGGCGCCTTCACTTTGGTCGTAACTCGATGGTCCGTTTCAGCGTCAATGGAAGTGTTGACGATTTTCGGGTGCAAGTGAACCGATCACTTCAGACCAAGCGTGTGAAGCTGCCGAAACGGAGCCCCAAGGTGCGGGAACCATCGCTGAAGAGGTCGCTGGTGGGATGAAAAGACAACGGGAGAGTGCACCCTGAAAATGTTAGTGAGCTTTCGTCTAAAGAGATATTCATGTTGTCTTTCATCATTTTCGAGAAATTTCGGGGTCGCGTCGTTTCGTGGGCATTGCGGCTTCCTGCGGCTCACACCTCGATCTTTGCTCTGCGTGACAGCTCACCAACCTCTGCAATGAACTACGGCATCATCAACAACCGGCGTCCAGACCCGCGGCAGCATGGCGGTGCATCTTCCGTCTCGGCACTCCTCGCAGACCCACGCATGCGTGAAATCGCCAAGCAAATGGGACTGCAGCCCAAAGACTTCGGCGAGGAGGCGCAGGCGCTCTGGCAGACACTCAACGACCTCTCAACGTCGGACCCAAAGCGCTACGAGTCCTTCATCAACGAGCAACTGCAGGACGGACCCCCGTTGCCTCCGTCCACGGACTCTTCATCATCATCAAACCAAGCCTCGAATGACGCCCCTGCACCCCGCTTCTTCACGCCAGACCCGGGCTTCGTGGTCAAGTGCACCATGTATCACTCGGTCAAGTGCCAGCAGCAAGAGACCAAGCTCTTCCTCAACATCTGCGCCCACAAGCTCATCGACGCACCGAAGAACCCGAACTCTGGTCAGGAGGTACCCGAAGACACGCGAGCTGTGCCCAACACCAACAGCTTGCAAGTCCCTCTCGTCGTGAGTAAGCTACGGGAAATGACCGACTTCAGCGGGGCGCTCTGTTGTGTCGTCGACGTCGTGGTGAATCCGTGGGTGCTGCGTCGGAGTGAATGGGACGCGAATTTCAAGCGCGAGGTCATGAAGCTGGCCGTGCAGTGGGTGCAGCAAGACGCGGGTGTGAGGCTTGTCGCCCCGACGGGGAAGTTCATCAAAGCTCGCTACAAGGGCGGCGTCACCGTGGGCAACGAGATCATCACATCGAAATTCCGTATCGAGGACGCCGATCCAGCGAAGCAGCGCATGGAATCACCCGCCGATCTACTAAAGCAGATCAATCTGGACGAAGCGAAGAAGGACGAGACCACGCACGAGCTGAAGATCACGTCGTCCAAAGAGATAAACACCATCCCGACGCCGGAGGTGCTTTTGAAGGCACCTTCATTAGAGCAAATCGCTCCCCCACCTGCGCCCGTGAACGCCGCCGAGACAAAGTCACAGAAGAAGAAGGTGCTTATCGAAGAGCTACCGTCTCCTTCGAGTAAACAGGAGAAGTTGCCTACCTGCGGCGCTGACAAACCTTCGAACGCGAAACAAGCAGCAAGTTCAGTGCCTAATGCCGCGTCAAAACCCACAGCACAAGCGAAAAAGAAGAAGAACGGCGGCGCAGTGAAGCGAGGTTTCCTGAACTCGACGAAGGCGCAGCTTTACCCGAAGGGGTCTAGCGAGGGCCGCCCGTCATCTGCGTACGTGAATCTCCTGAGTCGCAGCAAGATCGTCGACCTCGGAGAGATGGAGCGGCAGCGGAGAGCGCAGCAGGACGAACGCAGAGAAACCATGTCGTTCTTACAGCCGGAGCGGCAAACAAAATCTTCTCGGCGCCGAGCTGCCGATGCTACAGGAGCCGAGGAACTCGACCACGGCGACCACATCTTCGAGCAGCTCTGCCAGCAAGCCGAACCTGACCTCAAACCTACAGCTCTTCGAGGCGTGGCAAGCTCTGGTGGCAGTGATACGACGAGCGGCGACCAGCTTTTTGGCGAGGGATTCGAGGAACTAGCCAAACTTTTGACTCCCTAGCACCATAGGTCTCTATGACAGCAAACCCCATCAAACCGGCAGTAACAGGCTCAATACTACGCGTATACTTTCATGACATTCCACTCTGTTTGTCACTCGCTTTCATTCGACTGATCTCTTCGTCTGCGCAGCTCAGCTCCGTGAGTCTGGATTCACAATGTCGTGGATCCGCTGGTACGACATCAGCAGGAAGGCGTTCAGACGATGCATACTCGAAGCAGTGGACGGAAACTCTTCCAGCCTCTTCAGCAGCACCACAGTGTTGTGCTTGACGCTGATGGACGGGTGGAAGATGCCCTGCGCGATGGTCTGCAACCCGCCACGGAGTACTGGCAAGAAGCTCAGGAACTCCTGTAGCTCAACCTCCGTATTCAGTAGCGTAGCGAAGTCCGAGTAGATCTTCTCCACGAGTGTGTCGTCCAGCACCACCATATCGCCCTGAAGACTTCGAATGTGCCGCTTCAGATCAACGCCCGTTTTCTCTACGTGAACAACACACACAGCAAAAACACCACAAGATAGCGATAGGCCTCGCCAGGTTAAGGATACCACGTGAGCAAGATATTCGTCCTATCTAACCCATGCATGCTATGACAGCAAACAAACGCAAGATATCGGTGGGTAGGATATATCGAAAGCCGGTGAGTGGAAGTGTGTGCGGTGAGGCGAGTCCATGAAGCGCTTGTAGCTGTCCGTGCGGGCCCACTTCGTAATGCGCTTGTTGTTCACAGCCGAACGCTTCGCCAGGGCGTCCGGACTCAGGTAGTTGGCCTCACCCAGCGCGATGTCCACGATGTTCTTGCGCGTGTACTCCTCGAACATGCACCGCACCCACTCTTCGTCGTACCCCGCGGCCACTCCGTCTAAAACCTGCGCAGTCCAAATTCCGTAAGAAGCGAGAATTTCCATCACAGCGTCCCTGCCCAGCCCACCTCGAGCACAAAGTTGCGATCCGAAGCGTCGTAGTCCTCCTTCTCCACAGGAGCCGACACGAAGACTTCACCTGTAGAGATATCGCACAGCACGTCCCACCACTCCCGCTTGGTCTTGAACATCGGGTTCGTGACACCAGCAATGTACCCCGGCGTCGACAAGAAGCCCAGATCCGTCAGGTTCGCATACCTGTGAACACCAGCAGCAACAGTGTTAGCCCCACAGCTTGCCCCTGTAGTCAACACCCCATCATCTTACGGGTATTGGCGGTGGATCAGTCCAAACAGCGGCGGGCACACGAGCGAGCTCGTCGCGAGTACGAAGTTGCACACCTCGCCCGCGGGTCGGTTGTAGCCCAGCATGATCACACGCTGTCCGGTCAGCACGGCGTTGAACAGCGTCATCGTCTGGTCCCCAAAGGTCTGCAGCAGCTGCGTGAGCGTACCGTCGTCGTGTTGGTCGTCCGTGCTGCAGACCTTGAACT
The DNA here is from genome assembly GCA_024679275.1 of Phytophthora niederhauseri. Taxonomy (NCBI): domain Eukaryota; phylum Oomycota; class Peronosporomycetes; order Peronosporales; family Peronosporaceae; genus Phytophthora; species Phytophthora niederhauseri. Next base: position 5,138 of record JAIKVH010001104.1, read on the forward strand.
GCAGCGGGATCGGGATGTCGTCCCACAGCGCCTGCGCCCGGAAGAACAGCGCCTTCTCCAGCCTCTCGGCGTCTTCGTGGTTGGCGGCGGCGCGCCCCGTGCTGCTGATCGTGCGCTTCATGAGGCGCCGCTCCATGCTGGACAGGCCGCGCACGCCCGAGACGTCCACGGCGTTCACGACCTCGTGCAGCTGCTTGAGCACGTTCTCGCTCTCCGCCTCGCTCTTGGCGCACACAATCTTGAGCACGGCCAGGTTCAGCACCTCCTTGAGCGCGAAGCAGCTCTTGTGCGTGGAGCACAGCGCCACGGCCGTCACCTTGGCGCCGCGCCGGGCCGCCGAGTCGTGCGTGGTGCGCACCACGCTGAGGCAGTACATGAAGCTCTGCAGCGGGTCCTGCGCCTCGTGCTGTGGCGGCTCCTGGCTGCCATTGGCTGCGTCGGCTGCTGAGTCGCCACTGCTGGGCGGGGGTGCGTGCGCGTTCTGGCGGTTGAGGAAGAAGACGGTCAAGTCCTCCTCGCGGTTGTGCACGCCCTCAGCGGCTCCTGGCTGCCATTGGCTGCGTCGGCTGCTGAGTCGCCACTGCTGGGCGGGGGCGCGTGCGCGTTCTGGCGGTTGAGGAAGAAGACGGTCAAGTCCTCCTCGCGGTTGTGCACGCCCTCGGGCAGCATGATGTCGGCGAAGAACTCGGGCGAGTAGTGCGCGAACGCGCGCGGGTAGCTGGCGCGCAGCGTGCTGCCCTTGGTCAGGTCGAACTCGGCGTAGAGCACCACCTCGGCCAGCGGCCGCGCGGACGGCGCCGCGCCGGCGTCCGCAGTCGTCGTCGCCATGGGATCCCTTGACCTTCCTCGCTCGCTTCAAAGTAACTTTTTTGTGTCGGGAACATCAAGTTGGTGTTCCGGTACACAATTTCGTGTTAAATCTTTTTATGCGTCGCTTCGCGGCATTGCCGGATTCGCCGCCCCAAGCCCAAGCCCAAGCTCGAGCTCGAGCCCATTGCCATGAAGATCTCGACCGTGTTCTCCGCCGCTGTCGTCGCCGTCGCGTGCCTGTTCCAGCCCGCGACCGCCGAGAGCCAGGTGTCCGTGCACCTGCGCGTGCACGTGGAGAAGGACGTCTGCTACGTGCAGTGCCCCAGCGGTCAGTACTGCCAGAATGACGGCAAGAAGCAGTGCCGCGGCCCCGTGGGCAAGGAGTGCTTCAACCCAGCCACGGGCTTCTTCCTGCCCAACGGCTGCGACCCCGGCTTCAAGTGCAGCAACGGCAAGTGCGTCAACAACTAGGCGGCTTCGAGCCGGCCGAGGCTGCGATGCAACACCAGGAGACTGTCCAGTAGTGTCGTCGTGTCCATACTTCCGCCCACCCAAGGGTCTGCAGCAAATATATTCACAACAAAGCCAAACATTCAAATCGCTACTGAAATGTGTTGAAGTGTTCTGGGACCTGCCATGATCTGCCCGCCCGCCCGCCCAGCGGGCGAGGTTTCTGCTCGATCAATCATGGCTGTACTGTAGGTGTGGCTTCACAAATCACCGTGCCGTGAACCTGATGCGGTGGATGCATAGGTACCGTGCTATCGTGGATCGGAGAAGTTATCGCCGCAGAGGGTACACCCCACAAACAGATTACGAGGTATTGAGTCGTCAACTACTGGAAATGTCAGGAGCTTATGGGTATTTTGGTTGTAGGGATTCTTTCTTTTCCTCGCTCTTAGTCGGCAAATTTCACGAGTTCCAGTACCCATCCAAGTGCCCTAGCCAATGCGGGTCCACTACCTTTCCGTGCTCGTTGCTGCAGCCGTTGCTGTGTGCAGTGATCTCGTTTCAGCAATGGGAAGTGAACGCCATCTTAGAGACCAGGAAATGGTTGCTGATCAAGACGCCACCAATATCGAATCTCGAATACCAGTATCGCCAAAAGTGCCAACACGTGGGCGCGAAACACAAAATTGGTCCAGAACGTCAAGGCGTGGTCTGACGAGAACAAGGTGGCAAAGGCAATAACAAGGGGGCCCCTTTAAAGGCCTGTACAAGCACAAACTGAAACCGGATCATGTGTACACGGCGCTCGGACTGAAGAACAGGATGCGCAGGGCGTACATTATTGGGAGGTGGAGCAGCCTTTTGAAGAGCGAGGACTACCCCAAGTGGCAAGATATCTGACGCAAAGAAGCAAGAACGGGTATTAATAGGGCGAGCATCGAATCAAAGACCAAACGACAAACTTTCATGTCTGGCAACACTTTGTTGGTTGTACCCTTCTAACTTTTGCAGCCTCTATAGTTGAGTCATTTCGATCGTGATCAGAGAACCTTGGATCGGAGTTGTCGAGACCAACGTATCCGAAACGCATACCGAAGCAATCTAAATGTATTCACAAACTAAGTTCACGCTACTGGTATTCGCTGGTTCGACCGATACCTCTTACTTGCCAACACATTTGCCGCTGCTGCCCTTGAAGCCAGGGTTGCAGCCGTTGGAGAGGAAGAAACCCGGCCGTGGCCGGGTTAATGCACTTACTGCCGCGAGGGACACGATACTGCTTCTTGCCGTCGTTCCGGAGTACTGACCCGAGCGGCAGTTGGTATAGTAGTCGTTGTCCTTCTCAACGTGCACACGCAGGGGCACGGATGCTTGGTCCTCAGCGATCGAGGACTACTGGAAACAGGATGCTAGGTAGAATCAAAGATCAGTGCTAGGCGAGGCGTCGCTGCAAGCTTCGTCTTCAATCGCCGCCATGAAATCCTGCTGACGCTGTGACCACGTCGGAGATAACAGCGTCGTTCTGTCTGGCGACGGATCTGTGGACTTGCCGGTCCAGCTAGCTTGCGAACTTTCGCTGACGGGAGTTGCGGTGTTTTCCCCTTTCTGACTTGCAAAATTTGCAGTAAACGAGTCCCTGAAAAGCGCCTGCTTCTTGGAGTTCTTGTGCATCAATGGCGACGCTGCCACCGCACCATGACGGAGACGAGCTGACGGCGTAGAGCTCAGAACTTGCTTGGGTCTTAGTGTTGAGGCTGCTGGCGAGATCCACGCCGGTGATTTAACGCCTGGTGAGCTCACGCCGTGCTTACTTGCAGAGACAGCATTGCGCTTGTTCCTTTTGACTGGTCTTGGTGGAGTCGATGTCGGTGTTGAAGCGCTACGATCAGAGTCCGGAAGAGGCGACGGCAGCTGCAGTCGATCCATTTTGCGCTGGCGCTCGCGTAACCTAGCACTGCATTTCTCAATCGTGTCTCTGCAACGTCGATGCAGCTCCAGTGGCGAAGATCGCAATGACAAGTGCGTCGCAGTCAATGTAGCCTTGATTTTATCTCGAGCTGATGCCGACCTCAGTTCGTCCTCCAATTTCCTCCCGCTTTCCGCTTCGGAGCCGCTGGCCCCATATGTCGTCTTCACCGGATCGCCGCCTCCTTGTTCTGGAGCCACACAGGAATTCTGGGTCGTGCGGTTGCTCCCAGTCCTGTCGGTCATCTTCGCTTGGTTCAGAGAATGCGCGAGTTCGGGGTGGAGTGAAGCGCAGGCCGTTTCAAAACCAACACACCGCCAAAAACCACATTCTCATGCACTATCGCGCAGGTTCCCACAGCGTATGATACCGATAATAGTTTGGCAGGGGAGCAGCACAACAAATCGACAATTGACTCGATCATCACTCCAAGTTGAAGTGTATTTTGTAGCCATGTACCCGTTACCAGGTACTCCGCACAAGATTGCAATGAAATCAAACGCTATAAAGCTTCTCATTGAGCCACAAAAGCTGTTATTCGCCGTTCAAGTCCGCCACCAATACAATCCGAGCGCAAGCCAAAGGTGCCCTTAAACAGGTAGCAGCTAGTAGTTCTCCAAATGCTTGGGATTGATGCTGCTCTCCCACCTTTTTTCTGGAGTTATACAACCTCGCGTACACCTACTGTAGCAGCTCAAGGGGTTGGATAGATCTGGAGTCGACGAGTAGTAGTGTACGTCAATCGGGGACATGAGGGTCGGTGATCGACCAAAATGTCTCGTTCATGGAGACATCCAGCAATGATAGTTGCTTCTCGCCCAGTACTCTGTTGAGGTGCGTCGCCAGATATGCAGTGTAGCTCACCCGCTGCTTGTTTGCATCTTCCAGTACGTCCAGCGAGGTATCCGGCAAAACATGACCAGACAGCGCGACTGGCCGCTTCCTATCTCGGTCCTCGAGCACTCCTGTGCTCCCGCCATGTCTTCGATTGAGAGTGGAACAGTCACACCAGCCTGCGGTCCTGTATCCTCCAGCTCGTGGATTTGGCCGGTGGATGGCGACGACATGTTCGTAGCAAGCACTCACTCCAAAGTCTTCAACCTTCTCTTACCCGTGGAAAACTGCCAAACCAGCGTTGAAAACACTGCCACCATCTAATGCGAACACGAACATATATTTATGTTTTTATATATAAGCATGGTGGGGAAAACGAATGAGTAAAGGTTCAAAAGTTGGAGCTGTGCTCCGCTGCCCTCGGGAGCAGTCGTCTACTGTCGACAGCCAGCGTCTCGGGCGTTGATTCAAGCTAGCCGCTCAGTTGTACGGACGATACTGCTGCTTGTTGCCGCCGTCCGAATTTTTAGTCGAGTGGCCGCCCGCGCGTACGTAGTTCTTGCGCTTGGGCTGCCGCTTGGGCTTCGGCGATGCCTTCTTCGGCTTGGCCTTGGACTTAGGCTGGGACTTAGATTTAGGCTTGGGTTTAGGCTTGGGCTTCTGCTGCTGGGCCTTGGCCTGCTTCGACTTGATGCCCTTTGCCTCGGGCTTCTGCTGGACCTTGGCCTTCGAGCTGTTGACTTGACCCGAGCGGGGGGCTGGAGTCGGCGTCTTGGCGCTTGGAGTTTTCTGCTTGGGCTTGTACGGCGCCGGCGTCTTCTTGGTCGGGCTGTAGGCCGCTGGCGTCTTCTTCTTGGCGGGAGGCTTCGGCGTGGACTTGACAGGCTTGTAGACCGAGGACGGGGTTTTCGTGACAGGAGGCTTCGCGGTGGCGAGCTTCGTTGTGGGGGCATCGGTGCACGGTGCCTTGGTCGCTCCAGGCGCAGAGCTCGGGCGCCCCGTGGTGGGAGGCGACGAAGTCCGAGGAGGAGAGCTCGTGCCAGGCGGTGGGGCTGTTCCAGTTTCAGGAGAAGACGTGCTTGGCGGTGAAGCTGTTCCAGGGGGGTATGCAGTGCTCAGTTCCAGTTTCAGGAGAAGACGTGCTTGGCGGTGAAGCTGTTCCAGGGGGGTATGCAGTGCTCGGAGGCGAAGTCGTTCCAGGGGGGTACCCGGTGCTCGGTGGCTCGGCCGTCCCGGTTTCAGGAGAATCCGTGCTCGGCGGCGAAGTGGTTCCAGGAGGGTAGGCAGTGCTTGGAGGCTGGGTCGTTCCCGGCGGGTACACGGTGCTCGGTGGCTCGGCCGTCCCAGTTTCAGGAGAATCCGAGCTCGGAGGCTCAGTGGTGCTGGGCGGCTCGGTCGTGCTCGG
>JAIKVH010001105.1:0-10588 GCA_024679275.1 Phytophthora niederhauseri
TCATCAATCATAATGGCATCTGGTCCCTGCGGGGGTGCAGCTTCCCTACTCGACTGACTCTCACCCTGATGGGCTGCTCGACCTGCGTCTTGATTGAGTCCTTCACTTCCCAGCACGGCAGCGCCGCCTGCGTCCTGCGAGACATGCGGTGCTTCGTCCGAAAGCGCTACCGCTTCATCCAGCGAGCGGAAGATGGCTTCGTTCATGCGCGGCAACAGGAACTTGTACTCAGCGCCCCGATTGCGGCGATCCGTTTCGGACAACGACAACCACGAACTCCAGGAACCTTTTGCCAACACAAACTCTCTCGCCTTTAGCATCTGTCTAACCATTGTCATCATCGCCTCTTGGGTTCGTCCAGTGTCGCCACCAAGCTCCAGATACTTGGAAAATACTCTTTTTCCAACGCCGGGGGATCTTGTCGATCCAGCCTGAGAGCGAACATCCACATAGGCCCTCGCAAGACGCTCGAGCTCTGCTGCCGTCCAGACGACCCCACTCGACAGCACTTGGGTAGCGTCATAACTCCTCGGGGCGACTCCTTCGAGTAAGATCGGGTGCTTGGAGGCAAGTTTCAGCAGCGCGTCGAGCACTTTCTTCTTGGCACCTCGACGGCCTGATCTGCGCAGTAGCTGCTGATGCCCACGAGCTACTCCGGCGGGTTGAATCGGTTGGCGCGTCGACGTCCGCTCAACACAAGACTTCGCTAACCGCTTCAACTTGATGGTCGTAGCCCTCTCGGTTCGCGTGTCGCTGCCGCTGAGCTCGACAAAATATCCGTGCACAGCGCTGGAAAACGGGGTAGAAGGGAAGGCTAACGACTCGCGTGGGTGCACGCTGACTGCACGCTCGCACGCGGTTACAAGTACATGCTGCTCGTTGCTTGTCCAATTCGTCATCTTCGCCACCTTCTGCTTTGGCGGGGAAATTGTGAAGTGAACGCTGCCGAGCGCCAATGGTAAATACTATGTGGTCTTGTTACAGTTACTTTAGTCCACGAGTACGTCAAGGAAATCTCCGAAGGCGTTGAAAAGCGAAGCAGCCTCTTCGCTATCACACACTCGAGTCAACGAGGTGAGAAAGGGGTTGAGCTCCTCGTCCGAGGACGAACTGCTGCTTCTTTCGCGCTCGAATGTCTCCTCCGCGAGTACCACGGGGCTATGCGTCGAAGCCTCCTCTTCGTCTTCAGCAAGCTCGAATCGTGGGCTGTCATCTTCTCCCTCCGAATCTCCAGCGTCCGAGGGTCCTTTCCCAGTTACGGCGTGCGAAACACCATCGACCACTTCATCAGACACGTCGGCAACGAGTGCAGCGGCATCCAGCAGCTCGTCGAACGACGGTAGCACGCTGTACGCCTCCTTCATCACGTGCACCACCTTGGTAATGCCCGTAGCTGCACCCACGGACTCCCCAGCGTGGCGGTAGTTCTCTTTATCCATCGATTCATGAAGGACATCTCGACAGAGCAAGAACCCGTCGTGTATTTCTTCGCTGTTGACAGTTTCGTAGGCCCACTTGAGCAGGTAGAACGCATTCTGCGGCCCCAACAGCTTCACCAGCATCTTCACAGCTGCACGGGTTTCCTTGACAGCATCCTCCTCAGAAAAGCACTGCTCCACTGCAGGCACCAGCGCCTTCAGCATCCGGTAGGACGGCACTGCAATAGCATGACTCAACACGCTCATAGACGCATTGCCGGTGACGTCCATGCCCTGCCACACAGCGTTCGACACTGATGGCGGGATCACGTAGCTCACCGTCCTCACGGAAGCTCCAACAGCTCCAGAGATGGTGGACGCTGTGAACGACGCCGTGGACACCGCTCCATGTGTGATGCCTCTGGCCACGTGCATTCCCGTTCTCGCCACGACCTCCGTGGACGCCACCACCGCTGACGTGGCCAACGCATGGGACGTCGACACAGCTCCAGAAATCTTCCGGCCGCTGTAGGTCGCCACGCGCGTGGGGATCGCCACGGCTGAGGACACGCCGCTGTGCATAAGCCGCACCGGCAGGAACAGCAACTGCGACACCACGCCGCTCTGCTGCTCTGCAGTCTCTGCTGTCGCTGGCTCCTTGTCTTCAGCTGGGAACAGCTTCATCACCTGTTCACTGCCGCTATTGCTGCTGCTGAGGTCGCTGGTGGAGCTCGTGCGCTCTCCGAAGAGATCCGTGCTGGCTCCTTGTCTTCAGCTGGGAACAGCTTCATCACCTGCTCACTGCCGCTATTGCTGCTGCTGAGGTCGCTGGTGGAGCTCGTGCGCTCTCCGAAGAGATCCGCGTCCTCTTTGTCCTCGTGTCCTTGCTCCGCTCGACCCCAGGACTGCGCGATGCTGGCGCGTACGTGGTTGGTGATGTGGATGGGCGCGGAGACCGCCATCGTCGTGGCCTGCACGGCCGCCTTGCCCGCCACCACGTACGGGAGCAGCACGAGGTTCGCGGCAGTTGAAGCGACGCCCAGCGTCGTCTGTAGAGCGGAGCGCTGCGCCTCAGAAGGACGCTCAGGCGGCGAGTCCAGGTCCTCCATGATCACGACCGTCTGAACCTGCTCGTCGTCCGTCTCGGCCTCGCTCTCCGTGAAGGCCTCGCTCACGAGGCACTCGCCGTCGTCCGCCATGGCGCTTGCTCTGCCTTCGACGTGGTTCAGGACTGAGATCAGTTATTAAGAAACGTCGATTAGAAATGTTTCTAAATCGAGTTGAAAAGTGACAAGCTGCCGTGGCGGGCGACGTGGCACGGCGACGTCGATACGACGACACGACGATCGACTAAAAGCTCAACAACAGCGACTCTGCTGCCGATCTAGCATCACGAGGAGTGATTCCCCGCAGTTCGACGCAACTTGCATTACCGCTAAAGTCGCTACATGTAGCGTTGAGCCACTGCACCTCGACTACGGCGCGATCGTAAAGCAGGAAAGCAAGTTTCACGCCCGAATAAGACGGTGTCAGGCACTGGTCAGCAGTAATGCTCCGACGTTCGTCTCGACAGTGTCTCGAGCCGCGCAGACCAGACTTTTCCTCGGCGCGAAGGAAAGCCGCCCAAGTGTTTTCCCAGCGGCAAGCAGCCGGCTCCCGAACGAAAGCAGCGGACGTTGGAAACCCCGATGGCACTTGATACTGTAGCGAACGGCAGCCGTTGGTCGTCTCGCTGGTCGCGCGCTTCGGTGGACGAAAGATGGAGCTGGGGCTCAGCAGCAAGAGCAGCGTGGTGCCTTCCTCAAGGAACTTACCAGTGGCACTGCAGTGCGTTGGAAGCGCAATGTATTTCCTCTAGACGGAGTTGCTTTATGGGGTGCTGGGGCCAGCGCGTTCCGGTTCAAACCACAAAGTGCCAAGGTGGGCCGCGGTCAGCGAACGCACGCGAGATTTGCCTTGTCCACCTTCCTACATTTGGGGTCCAAGTTGGACCCGCGCGCCCACCGCCACTGTCGAGCGTTCCAGGGCTTATCTCGCCTGAAGCGTGCCGCAGCTCGCTCGTGTTGGGCGTCCAGCGGGGCGCGTGTTGGGTAAGGAGCTCCTCCGTTGCATTTTGGCTTGGCTCGAAGGTACGGTACCGTGTCCCCTAACCAGCGCTCCATACGAAATCCAAGTGCTCTTGGCGCTCGTAGCGAAAATCACCATGCAGGAGCCAAAGTTGCCCGCAGGTACTGTACCAACCCAATGACAGCAGTCTTAATGGGGCCCATATCGCCCATACTTACATGCACTGTACGCCATCATGGCAGACTGGCGCCTTCAGTGCTGGCGACGCCAGCACAAGCGAGCGCTTGCCGCCGACCGGGCCCCCCGATTGTTGGTTTGACATGAGCTAGGGTTGTGATGATTGGATGAAACGCGCCCGCCCCGCCCATCCCCATTCAAAATACGGTCCAAGCGCAGTTCGGGTTTAGGAGTCCCCGGTCTCTGTCCGACTGCAGGCATACAAAGCGCAGCATCGATTCCATCTCTTGCTGGCAACCAGTTGAAGAGCATTCCAGGCAATTTTCCAAGAGCGGTCGGCACCACCGCTCGGCTGCTAGCTCGCGGCCTGATTTAGTGATCCGACCAGCAAAAAATTGCTCATAGCTACTAAAAATATCCACGCGGGGCTGGTGGTCCTGGTCTCAGCAAGTCTGTGATACAGGTAGCAACTGAGAGAGTCGAAGCGGTTGTCGCTAGGTGCTCTACAACTCAAGTGCTCTCGCTTTGCAAGAATTTGCGCGGCTCGACGAGGACAAAACACTACATTATGTAGACAGAGAGTGCTTCTCGTCCTCTTCATACAATATGATATACCGAGACGACATCCTTGCCCACCTTTCCACCAAAACATGGTGTTAGAATTATCCTGAATATTGCTCTCCAATCGCAGTTCGGGTTTGCCAGCATCTGAGCCTTTTAGCCGGGGGCCGTTCTCTGCGCGGTGTCTCCTCTGCCCTCCCTTTTATACGTCCGTCTCTATTCATTCTCCCTCAGTCCCATACTGCCGCTCACAGCCGAAAGCCTCAAGCCCAGGCCCGCTCTGCCCGTGTAGTGTCGGCCTTCCCTGCGCGCCTCCTCCCCCTCCTGCTGACCCTAGGACTGCGGACTCCGCCGAGGCGGGCGGCACACAAGCTGAGCTGATGCTGGACTCGCTGTCTTCCACGCACTCCAAGTCGGCGCTGCGCTCGCCACTCACGTCCAGTCTGGACGAGCAGGGCAGCACGCCCAGCGCCTCGTCCTCGTACTTCATCGAGGGGCCATGGGAGCAGCGCAACCGGCGCTTCCGCAACGTGCTGCTGCACGTGTGCAGCTTCATCCTGATCCTCGAGTTCGCCGAGCGCGTGAGCTACTACGGCATCAACCAGGGCCTCAAAAACTTCATGGGCAAGCTCGGCTGGTCGCAGGTGGGCTCCAACTCCCTCAAGAGCACGTGGACCTCCATCTGCTACCTGTCGCCGCTGCTGGGCGGCTACGTGGCCGACGAGAAGTGGGGCCGCTTCCGCACGCTCTGGGTCTTCGGCGTCTGGTACACGCTCGGCGCGTTCCTGCTCACGGCGTCGGCGCACCCCAAGTTCATGGAGCCCGAGCACGGCAACCACATCGCCGCCAACATTTTGTGCCACATCGGCCTGTTCGCCGGCGTGGCCGTGGGCACGGGCGCCATCAAGGCCAACGTCATCACGTTCGGCGCCGACCAGTTCGACCCGAACGACCCCAACGAGGTCACGCAGAAGGAGCACTTCTTCAGCTACTTCTACATCGTCATCAACCTCGGCGCCATCTTCTCGTACGGGTATCTGTCGGTGCTCTGTGTGGAGGGCACGGGCGCTGTTACTAAGGAGTACGGCTACTTCGCGTGCTTCCTGATCTGTGGAGCGGTCATGGTCTTCGCCTACGTGCTGTTCCTGTTCGGGGCCCCGAGATACGTGCACTTTGCACCGCAGGACAGTGCACTCACCAAGCTGTGCACTATTGTGCTGGGCAACTGCGCCTTCAGCTACGAGGCCAGGATGCTCTACTACGGCCTCATCGCGTTCGGCTCGGCCTTCCCGTTGAATCTGTTGGCGTCTTTTTTGTCTGACTGGCTGTCGGTGGGCCAGTACCTGTCGTATTTGGTCGTGGTGTGCTGTGCCTTCGGCATGTACGCGTGGATTCGCTACGGTATGAACACGGCGTACATGGACAAATCGAAGGCCTCGAACGGCGGCAAGTTTAATGACGAGACGGTGGACGAGATCAAGATGGTCATCCGAGTGCTGCCCTTCGCGTCGTTCATGATCATGTGGGAGTGCGCGTACGATCAGCTGGACGCCAACTTCCAGTCCATCGCCCAGCAGTGCGACCTCCGAGTGGGCGCTGAGGACATCAGCGACTACGACGCGATGCAGATTCCAGGTGCAAGTCTAGGTATCTTCGACCCGCTGACGATCATCCTGCTGATCCCCGTGCTGGACGGCTTCGTGTACCCTTTGTGGGGGAAGATCTTCGGGCGGCCACCGAGTGCCTTCGGTAAAGTGCTTACGGGGCTCATCGTGGCCATGCTGACGATGATTTGGTCCGGATTCTTCGAGATCATCCGGCGAAACAGCGGCGAGATCGTGTACTTGGACGCGAACGGCACGTTGCAAACCATCCCCAACAATGGGTCGATCGGCCGCCGAGTGCCTTCGGTAAAGTGCTTACGGGGCTCATCGTGGCGATGCTGACGATGATTTGGTCCGGATTCTTCGAGATCATACGGCGAAACAGCGGCGAGATCGTGTACCTGGACGCGAACGGCACGTTGCAGACCATCCCCAACAACGGTTCGAACGAGCCGATGAACCACACGTACTGGGCGTACGCCATCCCGATGTACGTGTTCACGGCTGTGGCCGAATGCCTGATCAACGTGACAGCCTACGAGCTGTTCTACACAGAGGTGCCTGTGTATCTTAAGAGCACATGTCAGGCTATCAATCTGTTCATGGTTGCCATGGGAAGTAATCTGACGTCGACGTTCACGCTGCTGTTCGAGCACTACATCACGGACAACCTGAACGACGGCCACTTTGAGTACATGTACTGGACGCTCGGCGCGCTCAGTCTGGTCAACATCATCGCCTACGTGACGGTCATGAAGTGGATGGAGTTCGGCATGGTGCGGTTCGACGCGGACGACGAGTTGCTTGACGGAGCCGTGTTCGACAGCCACGGGGTGGACATCACTAGCATCCAGCGGCACTCGTCGTTCGAGAGCATTTCCTTGTCCCGGGGGTAGCGGCCCGATTTGCCGTGTACCCGGGCGCGTGCTGCTTCAAAGGCAAGCGAGCAAGCGCAGTGGTGGTCTGTTGATACGATTATTATGGGTAGGGTGAATACACAACTTTTTTTGCAAGCTGTGGGAGATTGGGCTGGATTCGATGTCATTACGGTGTTGATGACAACTGAGGTACGTGGGTTGCCTTGAGTTTGTGTGCGGAGTTTCGGTCAATTTTAGGTATAGTGTCGCTTCAAGGGGAGAGTGTGGTGTGGGGCTTCATGGCAAGCAAGAAGACCCGCGCGCGTAAAGCTCACGATGGAATACGGCTGAGCTCACTTTCGCCTGAGAAACGAGGGCCTGGCAGCCATGGAGCAGCGTGGGGGCAAATCAATACCGTGGCGGAGCTCGCAACCGTCTTCGCCTACAAGGAGATTCCGAAGGAGGTGCTGGTCGGCACTGATCTAGATTTGTCGGTAAGCCACTAGCAAGCTACTGATCCACTTGCTAGGCGGATGCCCAACTTTTGACATGTTTCCATCCTTTGGGGGCAGGTTTGGTCCGTGGTGGCGTCCGATGCGTGCTTGATGCGTCTTGGGCACAATTATCCGGGCTCTCGAATCTCCAGCCCAACATATATTCGATCACAGTTCAACCTGCAGTCAAATCAGCTCGCCGACATGCTCCCCTCAGCTGTGTCAGCTGCAGCCAATGCTGCTTTCAACGATGCATCGACTGTGGCGCTGCCAAAGCAGCAATCGATCATTCGACTAAACCTTGCGGGCTCAGACCAGGTACGCGAAGTTGCGAGCTTTTCAAAGAATATGCGAATGCAATTGACTTACAAGCGATATTTCGTTTTCACCTAAATCGACAGATTACAGATAAAACTGCGCACTTGATCGCCACCGCGTGCCCCGACCTAAAGTTTCTCAGTCTTGAAAGAGCTGTGAAGGTGAGCTACGCGGAAAAAATCTGAGTTCTTGGTTTTTACGCCAAATCTAACCTGTCATGCGTCCTTATTTCTACATGTAGTTGACAGACATTCTTCACATCGTGAGTTGTTGCCGTAACCTGGAATCACTCAACCTCAGCTACGTGACAGCGCTGCAAAGCCCTTCTCTCAGTTGCATCGGAGAGCTTCGACTCCCCTTACGGTGTGAGCATCTGAAGCACAGCGTTATCGACGATTTATCGGTTCTAACATCATGTTGCGTGCTATTTCCTGGTAGCCCTTACAATTGCTGGATGTATTCGAGTGCCAGACTTTTCACTGCTTCGGCTCTTTCAAGCTTGTTCCACGCTGGAATCCCTCGATCTCTCCTTCTGTGCTAGCGTGACCGACAACGTTTTATTATCTCTGGGAAAGAACTGCAGCAAACTCCGACAGTTAAAGCTTCGAGGTTGCCGCCAGATTTCCGACACTGGCGTGGTGGCTCTAGCGAACTCGGGAGGCGTCAACAGCCTAGTCTTGCTGGACCTGGCGCGCTTTGATCTGCAGTACAAGTTCAACGACATATCGCTGCTGGCGCTAGCTGAAAACTGCCTCGTGCTTCAGACGCTGATCCTCTCTGGCTGCGATATGCTCAGCGATGTCGGGATGGATTGGCTAGCGTCCGGGTGCAACGCACTGACACACCTCGATGTTTCTGGCTGTGTGGCTCTGACCGATCTATCGTTACGTGCGATCAGCGAGAGCATGTTGCAGCTTCGACATCTCAATATTCGGCATTTATCTCGAGTTTCAGATCAGGGTATCCGCCGGTTATCGATGGGATGTCCGGAACTAACGTACCTAGACGCTGAGGGGCTTCCACTTCTCTCGGATCTGCACACTTCGCCTGGCAACGGTGGTGGCGGCAACGAGGTGTACCGTCAAGGCATCGCTGCGCTGGCGGCAGGTTGTCCAAAGCTGAGGCACTTGGACTTGTCCAACTGTGCTGCGATTTCGGATGGAACGCTGCATTGTGTAGCGAAATCGTGCGCTGAGCTAACCACGCTCGTGTTGTCAGGCTGCTATCGTATTAGCACAACTGGAGTGAAAGACGTCTTAGCTCACTGCACCAAGCTGGTGTCGCTCAATGTCGCGGAGTGCGATCAGGTAACAGATCACGCCTTCACGGATATTCACAACCACAGTCGAAATCACTCTCCACTGAAGGCTGGGGTGTCTGGGTATTCATCGAATCAGCTTCATGTGCTTCGTTTACGCGGCACTCGAGTTTCCGACGTGACGTTGAAATGGCTAAGCCGCTATTCGCCGCAGCTTCGTGAGCTAGACGTGTCGGACTGTACTGGGGTGACAGACATGGGTTTGCTGGCGCTCACTGGCGCTACAATGGCCGGAACTTTGAGGAGTTTGTGGCTTCGAAACATTGCTGACATCACGGAGACGGGAGTGTCCTGGCTGGCTGAAAAGTGCACGAAGCTCATGCTACTGGACCTGACGGGGTGTCCGAAGATCCGCTCGTTTTCGATCAAGGCCCTCGCCTCATCATGGAAGTTCGCAATGTACGCGTGCAATGACCAATTCAAAGGCATGACACCTCGCCACCGTGCAGAAGATTGGCTGTTCATCGAAGAGTACGGCAACTGCTGGCGAGCTGCGATTCATATCCAATGCATGTATCGAGCCCGAGTGGCTAGGCGGATCGCGCGTCAGAAACGAGAGGAGCGGCTCATCCTGTGGGTGGCGACTAGGCTCCAGAGTGTATACCGCGGACGCCAGGCTCGCAAGTACGCTATCATCTTGCGCTTTCAGCTTAACAAGGAGACGGAGGCTGCCACTAAAATTCAGCGGGCTTATCGTGGACTTTTAGCGAGGAGAGAGGCCCAGAGACTTCGCGAACTGCGTCATCAAGCGGAAGTATTGCGAGCGGCAAGGACGATTCAAGCTTCCTGGAGGAAAAAGAGACTAAGAGAAAGGTTGCAGAGCCGACACCTCCGTCGTCTAGCATACGAGGACAAGCTGCGCCGCTGTGCTATCCAGATTCAGCGGCACTGGCGAGGCAAGAAAGACCGCGAACGCTTCAATTTACTTCGCGCTGCAAAGATGGCCAAGGACCGAGAAGAGTTTGAGGCCGCTAGACAGTTGCAGAGCATTTACCGTGTCCGCGCAGCACGCCGAGCCGCGAACCTCAAGCGTGAAGAATTAAGGATCGAGGAGAAGCGACGAGAGCGAGCTGCTATGACATTGCAAGATCATATTCGACGGCACCGAGCAAGGAAGGAGCTTCGTGCAATGCGCGCGTATGTGGCTGAGGTGAACGGTGCTGCAGCCCGCATTCAAAAGGGGTGGCGAGCGAAGAAGAGGTACCAGGCCAACCAGATCATTGTGATGGTCCGACAGAGGAAGCGCGAGAATGATGCAGCCGTGAAGCTCCAAGCAGCTTGGAAGCGCCGGAAAGCGAGGATCGAGGTGAACTTAATGCGCTTGGCAAGGGACTTGCAACAGCAGAAGCTTGTAGACGCGGCGTTGATGGTGCAGACGAATTGGCGAGGCAGACATGGTCGGCTGGAGGCACAGGCGCTCAAGCAGACTGCGATGGAGAAAATCGCGCAGCTCCTGAAGATCCAGAATCACGCCGTCACTTTTGTACAAGCACACTACCGTGGATGGAAGGGGCGAGAATTGTATCGAGAGGCAAAACTGAACAAGAAGAAGCGCTGGAAAGAGATCGTCCGCCCTGAAAACGGCGAGAAGTTTTACTACGTGAGTTTTCTGACGACCACCACCACCGTCTTCGAACTGGTTGAGACTAAGTGCTCGCATTTGTGTTACCGTTCTTGTAGAACCGAGTGACAGGCGAGGTGCGATTCCGGAGACCTCAGGACGTTTTGGATCTGCTACCGAAGCCGCTTTGCGAAAACTGCGGTACAGTCAACC
>JAIKVH010001107.1:0-10587 GCA_024679275.1 Phytophthora niederhauseri
CCTAAATATTACCTTCATTCTGATTGGTCTGTCACTAATAGTTCAATTTGGTGAATGCATATTGTTTTCAGACCGGAGGTGGTACACTGTACTTTAGTAAATAATACCAAGCGCATATCTAAATAGCACGTCATAACTCTAAAAATTGACCGAGAAACGGCCCAAGATGTACCCTGGCGGTAATTTATGGCGGGGTTGGGTTCTGGCGACTTGTAAAGCGAACCCATTGGGAGTAGCGACCTGGTTTGGAGTTCTGGGTTTCAAGCGTCCCCCACAAGCGACAACATTACCGCCACTTCTGACACCATATGCTCCGTGCGTTTTGTGCACTATATAATTTGTTTCAGGGTATGCAACCTTCAACTGATTCGACGCTACTCAAAGCATAACATCAACTATATCTTCGTCGCAGCCCTCGGCTTGCACAACGCTATCGTCATCATCCGGTTCTTCAATACCACGAAGGGGAACTGCTAAATCTGCAATATGCGATCGTAGGCACGCGCGTTGTTTTCCAGATCTTCTAGCCCCACTGCACCGCTTACAGCTGGTCAATCTTGTGAACGGCGCGTCCGTCTACATCTCCGCCAGCGTCGGACCTGTTTATGGCTCCGTCACCTGTAGCGACTAAAATCGAAACAAACTGGCAATTATAGCGGCATACAGTGGTTGTAGGTGCGTGGCCGTGTTGAGCGGGAGACAGCCCGACAGATGAAAGAGTTTAAAAGCGACTTGCTGAATGCTAATCGACGCCTGGAGCTCGTCCAAGAAGATATTGATTCACTCATCAAGAAGGAGGGAGTTCTTCTCCGTCTCGACGAAGGCAAATACAACGACAAATACCTAAAGAGGCCGGTTTTCCCGCTCGGACTTGTGGAGGACGAAGGTGTCGCCACCTACGGGAAGCTTCATAGCTACTTGCTGTGTGATGAGTTCGACGGAGCGACCGAGTCAATAGTCGGTTCGGCTTTCAGTTTGACACTGCCTCACGTCGTAGAAAGCATCGTAGCAGCCGAGAAGAGATGCGTCAAAGTCTACCTTATAGCAAACAAGGTACATTGACATGGGTCCCGGCGTGGAAAATCCTGATGGACAATGAGGTCTTTTCTTCGCTGAGGACAGCAGCATGATGCACAGCAAAGTGTAAGTTTTTTTCCTCCAAGTTTGCGAGAGTAAGAATTGCTGTTTTGTAGGCAATCACTGACTGAGATTCTGCTGCTTTGTGTCTAGGTGGTTGATCGACGGGCGGCATATCATCAACAGCTCTTCGAACCTTAGCTTAGCACCTGACTAGTTAGAGACTGCAGCGACGAGCCAACCGATGTCCCAGCGACGACGGCCTGGGCGTCCAACCAGCGCTTTTCCCAGCGCCTCGTTTGTGATGATGACCGTGATTCTTGGCGCACAGTCTCCTGGAACATCAGCAGCCAGAGTTGAAATTGTTAGCTTAAGTTCTCTACAAATCGTAGTTATCACCAGCAGCTAGCTGAGGGACTTCCAAACTCGGTCCATCATGCCGGGCCGACTGACTACTCTACCAGTCGAGAAGCGACTGTGAGATACGTCGGTAGTGTACGAGACGACCACCACGCTAGGCAGCCAGAACGACGCCGCAATTCAATGAAGGTTATGCCCACTCAGCGGTGGCGCATTGATAACTAACTACCAATTAGAAACGGATGCTGAAATCCAGCAGTGCGCTTTATCAGAGCTTGTCATGATTTCAGTGCCGTGTGAAGGGTGGCATGGTTTGCTGGACTTGTATGTTGCTCACCAAGAAACGCCTTGGAATTTCCCTACTATAGTCCACGCCCACCTTGTCCAGATCCAGCGCTTAGCGACGATCCGGTGGTGAACATATATTATATCGATCACCTTCGTGATGTAAGCACCGGATAAATATACCTAAATTACAGCGAGCACATACATACTAAACCCACATCTGTACCATTTGCTTCGTCGTGGTCGGCCAGTTCAGCGTGGGCAGCTTAGAGCCGCCAGACCATGTTGTCACACCAGGAGCTGCCGCTCCTAAGAAGCGCAGGAAATACTACTGTCTCAAAGCCAAGCGAGAGGCTCTGCCTGCTGTTTACGGTGGCAGCGCATCAACAGGATGTCCCGTGCTGGACACTCAACGATGGCACATGACCAAGTACTGCACTGACAGCAAGAAGCGCTTGTAACGAGGGCCAGGGCGACCCAAGATCATGCCTTTTAGCCCAATCAAATTCATCCTTAACTTAAGGGTAAAATTCGCTGTAGTACGAGGCACTTCCCGAGTTTTTGTTCTTAAACCACAGAAAAAGACCAGAAAAGACTTGGCATTTGTATAGAGGGTAACCAGACCTGACGAAGGTGTCATTTATAACAAATATATAGTCTATGTGGAAGGTGTAACGGATGATGCCACATACTGAAGGCAAATCAATCTGCGATTTTTGTCCTAGAGTTAAGGACAAAACCCGGAGGGTGGTATGTTATTAGTGACATTTTAGACTGTATTTTTACCATGATGGATGATGGTAGTCAAGTAGTGAGCCGTACCCTGAAAAGATCTTATCAAGGGCTTTCTGTCAATAGATATAAAACGATGCATCTCTCCAAAACGATTCCACCGTACGCGTCTAACTTTTTTTTTTCTTAATCTGGGGCCGATTGGGGTGAGTGTGGAACTCGTCACATTCATGAAGGACACCCGCAGGGATTGCGGGGTCATGTCGATCTCTGTGCGCGAACCGTACCCCGACTGGCTCGCGCCTCCATATTACCGACTGATCACCTCAAAATTAGCATCTGGATCGATGCATCGGATTGGTTAAATTGTGTAATTCTAAGCGCTCCGAATGGCGTGGTTGCTCTTACTTTGGGATTTGCGCGTTGCAGTTATATTCTGTCCGATGCAGTAAACCGCACAGGCGGAGTCGGCAGGATACATGCACCTGCAGAATTGAGTTAGAACTTCGTTGACGATACTGGCCACAGATGTAGTCGATCACTGTGTTGGATGACGTTCTGTTGATCCAGTGACTTAAACCCCATCAAATTTGCCCACTGGACCAAATTGGGCTTTGATATGGCTTACATATAAACCAATTTGTCCTATCTCCCAGTCCGGTAGGACAAAAATGACTCGGCAATTGAATTACTACCGTATTTCCCTGACTAAAAATGGCATTTCGGTTTCGCATAATAGAAATGTTAATACTCAATATCAACTCAAATCTCAATTTTGCCCTAACAGCTAGAACAAACTTGTCAAGCTGGTGTTATTAGATATACTTTCAATCGACCGATATGCCTACAAGACAATGAATATATGAAGTTAGTGGAATGTGACAGTGGTTTTAGCGTATGCTACCCAAATTTCATGTTCATGTTTCATTTATGACAGCGCCAAACTTTTGGCCCCCCTTTTGCCCTGCGGATAATGTGATGGTGATTAAGCGTTTCGTCAATAGACAGTAAATCAACTATGCTACATGTACCGTTATTTTTATTTGTGTCTATTTTGTATCGACTGGGAGTATGGTGCCGGAAGTGGTGGCGTATTCTGTATCATCTTTGCCATTTAAGTCTTATCTCAGAATAAAAAAATCTTGTTCCATATATTTGTTGCTATTTATAAATTCTTGAAACGCAAAATAACGATGTCACTTTCGGTCCTGCGGTACACGCAAACATGAGTCGCGGTCAATCGCCCAAGTGCTCTGGGTCCAGCTCTTGAAAATGCTTCGCCACGTGGAAGCTGGCACGATTACCAGTTTAATTGGCGTTACACCAGCTGATAATCATGACCTTCTCGATATTGGTTGAACGAAATTGGCCCCAGGTTGGTCTGGATGTCGGCACATGATCGCTGGCTGGATCCCCGTTGGGCAAGTCGGTGTCCCCATTGTTGGTCCTCAAATCGGTGATCTGCACCACATCATCTGTCGGATACAGCCGATCTTGCTGCTGGAAAACGCGAATCATCTTGGCCTCGAGCGTGAGCCTTAGGGCCTTCTCCAATTGTAGGCCCAGTCAATGTTCTCAAGGTTGGAAGCCGACTTGAAGTTTGCTGCTTCGGGTGCGGAGCCGAGAGCGACAGCCCAGCACTTTTAGAATGTACTTAAATGCTTGTCAATCTGCGATAAAGCAGCTTTAATGTGTGTGTGTATGCGTGGCCGATTGAGTCAATGTGCGGTCGATATCATCGTTGCCCACACACATCGGCTGATCCCAATGATGCGTGGGTTGAGTTCAGTAAGGCAAGGGTAGTGTGTGCGCCGTTGCTTTGATTCATCTTGACAATCGGCTTGTGCCTGCGAGCCCTATGGTGATTTTGCGAGGCGGTGCGGAGTTCTGTGTCCGAGAGGGGAAATCTGAGACTGAGGGAGTTGTGGCTGGCGTCAGCCAGGTTTCCTCAAAACCAGTAATCTTCAGATGGGATGATGGCCTTTGTTCGGTATGGACTAGGTGAATAGTAGCATCGACCGGGGAAAGTATTGAGTACATCGTCTACCCCTTACTGACTTGAAGTTTGTAAGAGCTAATACAAAATCAAGTATAGTATTTCTTAACTTGTATGGTCCACGTTAAACAATAGGCCTTATCTTGTAAGGTCCAGGCGCTCGGGTTCTTGGGGTTAACCCTTTCGCGGTGCAGGGGCGCATTTCTCGCCCTTTTGCACTGCTATCAAAACACGGTAGGTAATCAGCCTGTAAAAGGACGCATTATGCGCCCTTTTAGCTGTACTTCAAGTTAGTAATCACCATATTTTATAACAAGTAAGAAACGGCACATGGCGTAATCATAAAGTAATCATTCCACATACAAACTCTAAGTCACTTGCTCCCACACTATGTAACCGCCAAATCACAGTAGATGGCATGTCTCATGAGACATGCTAAAGCAGTACCGTGATTTTGTAAAAGGGCGCAGAATGCGTCCTTTTGGAAATGAATCACTTAGAATTGTATACTATACTTTATTCAAGTTGCTCGCGAAAGGGTTAAGTCGAGGAAACTTACTATGGGAGCGGCACGGGTAACCTGGGGCCGTCGGTCATGAACTTGTACAGAGCCTTCAGCCTGCACTAGCAGGTGCACGGTCTTCCCCGAACGTGGAGTATATTTAAGACCGGGACCGGAAGCGCTATCGCTCCTGTGACTTCGAGTTCGACCTCCGGCCGTGTATGTGCGAGCTACGCGAACACGGCTCGAATCACGGCTACGTGTCCGGTGCCGCAGCGCTATTCGATCGATCAAGACTCGGTGCGTTCGCTATACCTACTGGAAAGGATCGCAACAACTACTTCATCGGCCTTTCTTGCAGAAGCGTTTATACGTATCCCGTAAGAGGTCCAACTACGGCCCTGCCAAACGAGCAAGTCCCGACGACGTGGTTGAGCCGTGGAGCAGCTCCCTACTCCCTAGTATCGATGGTACAATCCCCAAGCGTTGGATGAAGAAGCCGCAAAAGCGGAAGCAAGATTTCGCAACTACAACCTAGATGGCGCCAAATGGAGATTCATGAACAGTCAATTGCGAAAACTGCATACGGCAAGCCACAAGTGCCCCATGTGCTATATAGACTCAGCACGCGCTTCAGGCCCTACTCGTCCTGAAAAAATAATAAATAAATGGTCAGCTTGTCGCAATGACCAAATCGTTCGAGAGAAACTGGATGAATGTCTTGAAGTTCCAACATGACCAACAGGCGTAAGTGAGACACTTAGTATGATAGGAAATGCACCTTGCACAAATCGATCAGCCGAGCAACACATTCGAGACACCGTAACGGAAGTACACAAGTTGTACCAGTTGAATGTAGAAATAGAGGCTAAACCTTAGGACAACACAATCACGGCCCTAACCTACCACACGCATACCCCACCCTGCATCATCATCACCGCCATGGACAAGCTCACTGTTGTTGTTTCTCGCCAACTTCGCTCCACGACACAACACCGCCGGCACCGCGACCTCCAACGTCCAGACCATCGAAGTTGCTAGTAACTTTGCTGAAGATAAGTCTTATACTAATTTTGCACCCGTATCACATAGGGCACCGTACAGAGCCTTGCTAATCTACAAGTGGCGCTCCAATCTCGTTTTGGACATTTTGAAGGTACGAATCGCGTTGAAGCTACCGGTGAAATCTATGGTAATTAAGCAGTAGAGATGCACTATTACGGCCTTGCTCGTGATGGCACTCAGGGTGATGGAATGGGTTATGCATGACCAGATCCACCTCAGATAAGGAAGCACCTTATATATATATATATATATATGCGAACAATTTTGTTTTACTAACGAATTACATTACTTCACATGTCAGTTTCAAGTCGGTCTTCGTGAAGATGGGGGAATGGCCTGCATCTCGTATGGTGCATGTATTGCGTTAAGGAATAAGGTTCAGATGTACTATGCTAGATTAACGACGATGATAACGGCGGCTCTGACGCGGCTAAATCACTAATAAACCAACTATTAACATACTCGCAACTAAAACTATCTAACGTGTGTACGCTTGTGATTCTTATATACTATTTTGAGCGCGTCATCGTGGTATGCGGCGCCCCAAAACTCTACCCATCGTTACACACGTTGCTCAATGAACTGCCAGGTCACCGGATTCAACTCGGGATTATAGCCAGTGCACGCATTCGAGAAAGCACTAGACCTCAAAACTAGTACCGAAGTATATCAGCAGTCGATGGCAAACTACGCCGATGCTTGGTGCATTTACAAAAGGAAACCTCAAATCCACAGTATATGTTTGAAGCGAATTATATTGTTGTTATTAGTGTATCACTACCGCACTTCCTAATACAACGACAACGCACTAAAACACTTCAGCCCTGCGCAAGTACTCACCATTCGTCGTTGGCAGCACAAATATGCCATTTACATCTGGGTTTCACCAGCAGACCCATATGGCATGTACACTTCGTTCGATTCGTCGCCGCGCACTCGGGATCTCGCCGCCAAGCGCGCTACGCGTCCCTCCTGGTAGTTGATGCGTCTTTCCTTCTCGCGCGCCTTGATCGAAAAACCAATCTCGCACAGGCGTGCGTCGTAGCGTTGGTAGTCATCACCTTCTTCAGCACGAAGAGCGCGAAGACGCACGTGAGCGTTAGTAAGTGCAAGACACACGCGGAAGAAGAGATCGTAAGTGCCCTCGTCCCAGCGCCACTTATCGGCGCAAACGCACCACAGCGTCTTCATCCTACCGAAGTAGTTTTCCACGATGACGCGGTCGTGCTAGATCCTGTCGTTGTTGCGGGTCACCTGCAGCAGCAGCGGGTTCAATCGGGTCTGGCACTTCGGGTGGATCGCCCTGAAGTCGCTACGAAGTCCTTGGTATCCTTTGTCCTTTAGAACGGCCCAGTCGCGTGGGTAATCCGCCGCGAAGGGTCCGTCATCCTCAAGGTGCAGCTCGTCTGGGCGCTTCTTCAGCGCGTTCAGATGCAACGCATCGTTCATGCGGAAAATGGTGATGTCCGAGACGCTGCCCTTGGGCCCTTGGCGTGGGGCGAGCAGTTGATCGCCAACCCCGTCGGCAACACGGACACTTCGACCTTGTATCCGTACAAGTGATCATCTTGCCCCTACCGACGTTCCAGTTCTGGCTCACGAAGCTCTCCATAGCGCCCCACAGAGAATCAAACTCGTGAGGGGTGAAGTTGGTGTAGCGTAGAATGCCGTTAGAGCCTTTGGCGCGCAGACAGAGATCGTAGCGCGGCGCAACAGCGCCCTGGCCGTCGTCGGAGTCCTGGGAAGGCGAGGGGATGGCAGTGCGGGCGAGTTTGGCCTTGCGAGGCTCGTCCAACTGGAACAGTCCGGCGGATGAGGCACGGACCTCGGCAACGGTCGGCTCACGGGACGTACGCTTGGTCTTCTCCTGGCGCGGGGGCATGGTTATGCGTTGGTGAGACGGAGAATTCGCAAATGAGGTCGTGAATAATGCTCCTTAAGCCCTTGAAACGCACTTGCATTTTCGGAAGGATATTGCACTTGTAGTAGCCAGCGAGTTTAGTTTTACGTAATATGTTATTGTTTGTGCATTCGGCGGTCATTCGACATGCTAATCCGACTAATACCAGACCGCCACATTGATATTCTAAACTGCAACATTTCCAGACAGTTATCAAAGGACCAGTCAAGAGGTCTACTGAAATTTGTACAAGCGAAATATTTTTCCGGACGTAACTCGAGTCTGGCATCACTGTTGCACGTGTTAATCCAAATCGAAGAGCTTTTCCAATAATTATTGATTACGGATTGGCCTGCGTTGCTATGGAACTGCTAAAGCTTTGGAAGACGTCATCACAAGCGAACCTTGTGCAGTCTTCGGGCTGGCTATTTGTTCCGTGTGTCTTGCCCCAATATTAATGCAAAAAAAGAAATATTCACTCGCATGATCTAGCTTATGTATATCTTTCTCCAGCTCCTCGTCTTCCTCGGCTTTGCCTTCATCACTTTCGTCGCTTCCACTCTCGTCACTCCCATTTCAGCTTTCAACTCTATCATCTTCGGTTTCTTCAGCGTCACTCCAAGCATCAACGTCACTACGTTCGTCTCCATCAACGTTACAATCAGCACCAATGTCGCTGTCGCTGGTTCTGGGTAATATATACTGCATCATCCACCTTGTGGCTACAAGCTTGAACGTATACAATTGATCAGAAGCATAGGATATAACATCTATACACTTAACTAAAAGGGAAAATCGGATAGTTCTCACGCATGCCTCTGTTTCTATTCATCCTCAACTTCAACTTCAACGAAAGCATGATCAACCTTACGGAGCTTACGCAGCTTACACAGCTTACACAGCGTAAGTTACGCTGTGTGTAGTTGCTGTTTTGAAAGACCGTGCAAAAACCCTCATTGCACTCTTTCGAGCCCCGGTTAAGGTACACATTATGTGTTTCATTGCGTCCAAACAGTTTGCTGAATTTGGGGGAGTTGAAAAGCAGGTTCCCTGCAAGAGATTCTCTGGAGGTGTACTTAACGCCGCAGCAATCTAGCCCTCAAACGAAGCATTTTTGAGGATTTCAAGGACATAGAATTGGATGGCGCCGATCATCTGCTCTGCTCACTGTTATGACATCATGTTGTTTTCACTAATCTAACGTTTTAGCAAAAAATAGTGATTTATGTTGCTACAGATGCCTGTCCACCGCCGTATCTTGGTGATATGTCAGCACCAAGAGAAGCTCCCAGACCGCTTTTCCGTTTGCGATCTGCTGACAGTGAGTAAGGCTTTCCAAGCGAGAGGTTTTTCCACTCCAACCCATGATGCACCCCGTGCTGGCCTCGCATCTCTCGTGCCTGGGTTAGCAACATGTTCCTTTTCATCGACTCGGATCGCTAAAATTATATTTTCTAACGATTTGATTTGGTGATTTGGTTTAGAAGGTCGACGGGGTGTACTCCAGAGGTAGAAGCTTCCCCTTTTGTATCCGTTTGTTTTAGTGATATCCTTAAACGTCTCATATACCAATTTCCAGAGCCTGTATCTTCGACCGAAGCAATATGTACATTATTGGATTAATCTGTTACGGAGACGAATATATATGGCAGTACCAGTAATGAGACATACCAGTGTGTCCTGGCTATTCATAAACGGATCATGCAGGTAAAACTCAAAATGCGACATGTCGCGCGTGCTGATGACAGCTTTTACTATATATGTATTGGCGAGAGCTAAGCCGGCGATGCCCATAACCAAGCTACAACATGTCAAGAGTAGTTTATTGCACCAATTCACCTATAACCGAAAGTACGACTCGTACATCTTGAAGGGAAATAATGCTGCTCAAGTTGATAATGCACCTCCACTCCTCCCATGTTCGTGTGGTAGTCCTTGACTAATTTGAGACAAGGGATGGATTCCGGCTGACCGCAGACCGTTGTGCGAGCTACAAAGCAAATTTAGAAGATACATTCATAGCACCATCATAAAACGTTGCAGTTTTCTTATGGGTACTTATACCTGTCACAAGCAGATGTACTAATTTCTAATCCCTCCAACACCCAGACTATCATCTCAGGGACCTCTCATGTTGGGTTTTCCTGTAAGCGCCGCTTCTAATAGTCTCTAACCGTTTTTTATGTCCGTTCTTCAGCGTCTCAAGGAAAATCGGTTCGGCGCGCTTAAATTGTTCCAACCCTAATATATTTTTCGTGGTCGTAGCTTCAACGCATGCTGTGACGGGCCCTCGTCACACAGTCGCCTTCGTGCTCACACGAAGGCCAATCAACACTCAGCATAGGTTTCAGTGGACACGGCGGTTGCGCCGTGTCAATCAATCAATCAGAGTTCAATTTGCCTACTACTTCCTCTGCTTGTGTAAGCACGTAACGGGCTGAACTGAGCCCGTTACACCTGGTAGCACTTCGCTAATCCGTCCAACGCCCACGGCCGTGATGAACATGACCGACACGTCGATGCCTGACGCGTCCCGGACGACCGCCACATCAATGGAACACACCAGCTTTTCTCACTTGTCGGCGATCGAGTGGGAGGCGCTACACAGCCTCGCAGCGGTGTCTGGCGATGCTGTGATCAAGACACTGCTGACGGCGGGAACCGAGGAGC
>JAIKVH010001108.1:0-10586 GCA_024679275.1 Phytophthora niederhauseri
CCCCTCGTCCGTCAAACTTGATAATTGTATGCATTTTTCAAGCCCCTGGCTCTCGGGAACTACGACAAACCACGGTGAAAGGAAAACATGATCAGATAGCCCTTTCAAAACGCAACGAAGTGGTGCACGCTTGGCGCGCATTAGTGAAGAAATGAAGTAGCTAGGGCGAAAGTCCCACGTCCCGACCACGCGAAAATGATGCGGGACCGGGACAAAACGAGCTCGGAGATAAACCTAGCCCGCTTTTTGAGAGCCAATCAAATTGCTCTATTTCGTCCCGGGACTTGGGACCGGGAACTTAAGAACGGGCCTGAGTTGATGCTTGTCCAAGTGCTTCATCTTGTATATTTAACTGCGATTCCATTAAGTATCGCACCTCTTTTTGTCCAATCATCCCGCCGCACCTTCTCCAACCAACCGGCGTCGCCGGATCAAACTGGCGGCCGTCACTCCTCGCTTGAGTGACTTTAAATACAAAAAAATTGGTGGCTGCCAGCGTGCGAGGAGCTCCAGCGGACATTCCCGTCGACAGTTTGGATTTGGAAACCTCCTGACGGTATGTCGCCCCGCTGAGCTTCGCTTGCCCAAGACCTGCGGATCCCGATCCTCGATGCCCCCACTCGCTCCCGACGCCGGCGCTTTCGGCCCAAGCGACGCGCTGCCTGCGACGACCAGACCGTGAAAGCTCTGGGTGGGTCCCTCCCTCCCTCGGGGCAGCCGTCGCTTGCAAGAAATCACCCGCGTCCTGCGTGTATCAAGGATCGGATTGGGGGTCGGCCAGGGGCCTCGTCTGTGGCTCCGAGCTGGCCTCTGATCCGTAGGTATATGTATGATGCATGGTTACTTGCCCAAGATGCCGCGTCGGTCCGCCGGAGCCAATCAAAAGGGGGGAGGAGCAGGAAGAAGGAGGAGGAGGGAGAAGAAGAACACCATCAAAGCTGCAGCTCACGAAGCCCATGGGAGGACGCAAAGGACAGAGGGTTTTGTGCTGCATAGGACGACGTCCTTTTGCGCTCTTCAGTTGGTGGAGAGGGTGATGCAGTGCGAGGTCTCTTTCCTCCTCGTTTGACTGTGCTCTCTCCTTCTCTTGTTGAGAGGCTGTTGGAGGACCGATGCGGTAGGGCACTCCCCAGACCTGCGTGGGACTAACGCGCGACGTTATGACTCACAGAAGATGCAGATTTTCGTCAAGACCCTTACGGGCAAGACCATCACGCTCGACGTGGAGCCGTCGGACAGCATTGACAATGTCAAGCAGAAAATTCAGGACAAGGAGGGTAAGTTCACACTCGACCCGTGCTCTCACCCATAGTATGATGACACAGGTAGCTGATACTGTTGTTCGCCTCTGTAGGAATCCCCCCTGACCAGCAGCGCCTGATCTTCGCCGGCAAGCAGCTGGAGGACGGCCGATGTAGGAATCCCCCCTGACCAGCAGCGCCTGATCTTCGCCGGCAAGCAGCTGGAGGACGGCCGCACCCTTTCGGACTACAACATCCAGAAGGAGAGCACGCTGCACCTGGTGCTTCGTCTGCGTGGTGGTGGCAAGAAGCGCAAGAAAAAAGTGTACACCAAGCCTAAGAAGATCAAGCACAAGCACCGCAAGGTCAAACTCGCCGTGCTCAAGTACTACAAGGTGGACGACAACGGAAAGATCCAGCGCCTGAAGAAGGAGTGCCCGTCGCCCCAGTGCGGTGCCGGTGTGTTCATGGCCACCCACTTCGACCGCCACTACTGCGGCAAGTGCCACGTGACGTACCAGTTCCAGGGCGAGGACAGCGCTTAAGCGTCTTGCCTCCATGGTAGTCTCCAGTAGGCGTTGCCTGCCGTTGATCCGAAAGGCCTAATGTCAATGCAATGCTTCGGTTTCCATCCATCTCTAGCTCAACAAGTCTTCATTTAGTCTCAAGTTATCATGGCTATTTGACTGTGTCCTCCATGACTTGGCGGATGCTGCTGCGCATGGGGTTGATGACCTCCCATTCCTTGGAGCTCATGAACGCCACAGTGTCCGTCTGTTGCTGGGAGTACACAATCGCCTTGGCCGGGAACTCCTGCGCAGCCCCAGCGCCATTGCCTCGCAGTACTTCGCTCGGCACGTCTTCGACCCCGTAGCTCTCTCCATCCTCTGCTGGGAGTACACAATCGCCTTGGCCGGGAACTCCTGCGCAGCTCCAGCGCCATTGCCTCGCAGTACTTCGCTCGGCACGTCTTCGACCCCGTAGCTCTCTCCATCCTCGATCACATCGTCGCCAAATAATGGCGGTAAGGCGTACGGGTCGGAACAGAACGTCCGTCGCTCGACGCTTTCAGCCTCGACCATCGCAGCTCGAGCTTTCGTCTTGGGAGACACTTTGCCGGTGGTGCTGAGAGCGCTAAGTGAGCTGGCGCGAGGCATTGTCGGGCTCAGTTGCTCGTCGATCACGCTGGGCGTGGCTGTGGTGTGCTGGAAGAGGATCGGCCCACACATCCGACAGACACGCACCGCGTCGTAGCAGAGTGGCGGTCGATATCGAGCCGCAACTTCGCGTTGAGGCGGCGCGTAGCCCCAGAACTCGTGCAGGTCCATGATGCACTTGAACGAGACGCGGTGCGGCAGGTTCACTGGGAGGAACGGGAACGCACACAGCGCACACTCCACTCGATGGATGAAGCCGTAGCGTTCTCGAACGAGCTCCTTGGCGTACGGATCGTGTCGAGCAAGTGCTGCTTCGTACGCTGCCGTGCCTCGACGCAGCGTATCACACTTGACGCGTTCCGCTCGGAGAATACGCAGCTCGCGCGCTAGAAGTCGTCCGGATGACAAGTCGCGCTTGATCTGCTCGTCGAAGGCCATCACCATGGAGCTCTCGGTCCGTGAAGGGTGGCGGTGAGGTTGAGAGACTCCTTTGTTGTTGCTGTCACTGCCTGACCCATGCCCGCGCTTCTTCTTGGACTTCCGCTTCTTGGAGAGCGTCACAGTTTGAGGCTGAAGCTCAATCGGACCCAACGCAGCAGACGAAGAAGGCCGAGACTCGCTCTGCTCAAGAATGACGTCGATGTCGAGGAGATCTCCGGGGTTGGACGGCTCACCTTTGCCTTCGGGTCCCGTTGCATCCGCCTTACGCCGTCGCTCAACAGGGGTGGATGAAGGTGTTCCAGGCTGCTTGTGTCGCTGGCTAGGGCGAACGACTGGGGAGAGCATCTGACTGTACGCCTGCCGGAGCGAGAACGACGTCTGCTTGAGCTTGGAAATGCTGCTTGGTTGTGGCGACGCGAGGCACAACGTGACCGGCGGGGCGATGACATCCAACGCTAGAGCCGCTTTCGGGGACACGCAGAAGGCCAGCAGCTTCTCCAGCGTACTCTTGTTGCTGGCGGTCGAGCTTCCTCGAGCTATGGCGACTCGACAGCTACTGTGCATCTCAAACCAGAGCTGCGGATCAGGTCGCGGGACCCCCTTCCTCTCAAGCTCCGCTTGTAGTGTCGTCACCGTCTCCTCCAGTTTATACTGAGAGAGGAACTCCTCCATCAGTTGCAGTGCGAACGCCGCCAGCTTGTCCATCATCGGTTGCGCGGCATCCACCGCCGAGTCTTCATCGTCCTGAGGTCCACTTTCACTCACGCGCTCGAGCTTCTCTCGGCTCTTCAGCGATTCAACCGAGTCGTTGTCATTCTCGCCCGCCATGCCTTCCAATGCACTGCGTGCCAGATCCGAGTCACCAAGACGTACGAGCACTAAAATTATCTCGCGTTGGTCGGACCTGCTGCTAAAAGTGCAAGAGCCTGGCACCACTTGAACACAAGCAGAACATTCAGAACATTCAAATGATGATCAATAAGGTAAGCTTGTTAGCGAAAATATTCTTCGGCGTGAGGGTCTTCGCCCCCGCGCTCTACTTCACTTGACGAGCCCGCGGAGGCTCCAAGGACGTACTACAAAACATGCTGACTGACTACTGCGGTTAATTGGCCTTGGCCTTGAGCTCCGAGAAGGCCTTGGTCGGGTCGTCGCCGTTGGGGTCCTGGAACGACTTGGAGTCCTTGATCTTGGCCCAGATGTCCGTGGCGCGCTTGCGGTCCGAGACGAGGCCCAGCAGCGCCATGCAGTCGATAGTGAGCTTGGTCGGGTTGAACTGGCCGGAGATGCCGAACTCGCTGGCGGCGTAGTCGTACGGGAACTTGTGGTGCCAGTTGTGCCAGCCCTCGCCGATGGCCCAGATCGACACGAACCAGTTCTCGCGCGGCGGGATGTTGTCGTAGGTCTGGTAGCCGTAGAAGTGCGCGGCGCTGTTGACGAGCCACGTCGCGTGCAGCACGGCCACGTAGCGCAGGAAGCCCAGGATGAACAGCGCGTTCTTCCAGTCCTCGCCCACGGCCTGCACGCCCACGATCGTGGGGAACACGAAGCACATGAAGAGCTGCCCCCACGGGTTGAGCTTCTCCTGCACCACGACGCACCAGTCGGCCCAGAGGTCGTCGTAGTTGAGCTTGGTGCCGGCCTCGAGCACGCGCGGGTCCTTCTTGACCAGCAGCCAGCCCATGTGCGCGAAGAAGAAGCCGCGGCCCGAGTCGTGCGGGTCCGCCACCGTGTCCGAGTACTTGTGGTGCACGCGGTGGTCCCTCGACCAGTGAAACAGAGTTCCTTGATTGGCCATACTGTTACAGAGCATGAGGAAGAAGCGCAGGATGCCGTGCGCCTTGTAGCTGCGGTGCGCCCACAGGCGGTGCGCTCCCATGGTGATACCGAGTCCGGACAGGTAGTAGATGAACACGAACAGCGGGAACGTCTCGAGCTTGCACTGGAACAGGCGGCGCAGGCCCTCGATGGCGCCGAGGTGCACCACCGTCAGGTAGTAGACCATGAACCAGTTGGCCTCCTTCTTGAACTTCGACAGGGACATCATGGTGGCTGCCTTCCTTCCTGCTCTTTACTCAAACTGTGGACGTCGCGGTGGCAGGTGCGCAGTCGACTGGAAATCTCGGAATGGCGATGGCTGCGCACGTCCCAATGCTTTGCTGTGCTGTGGATGGCAACCACCACCACCACTGCTGATCATGTATGTACACGCAGCATTTGAAGAGCTGCCATGTTTCGTGGGGCGGAGGATGAAGCGCATTGTTTTTCGGCCCTTTTCTGCGCGCTGGCTGACGTACTTGCGCGAAGCACCGTTGATGTCATCGGAGTTTCACTTGGCGTTTGTATGCCTGGCGCCAAGTGACGTTTCGGCGCAAAACGCGATGATGTCAGGCCCAGCCATAGTGGCGCCCAGAGAGCGGGGCGTGGAGCGGCGCTGTGGACGGACCGAGATTCACGCGCCCGAGCACAGCCGCGCCGCCGTGAGGACGGACGCGGCGTGTTGTTGCTCGGTGGGCGAGAACGTTGTCGCCTCGCCTTGGTCGCTGAAGACCAGCCAATTCGGGCATTTTGGCGCGCGGCTCTGGTTGGTCGTAAATCGAAAGGCTAGCACCAATAGGAGGGCGTGAAACATATTTTACGCCGAGCGATTGGCCGAAAAGACGCAAGCGACGTTCTATTTTTTCTGACATGGGCTCCGCTGGCCACAACTTCAGCATGTCATCATCGCGAGGATGCAGCTTGCGTGGTCGAAAGTGATGGCATCGCGGATCCGCTGGAGAGAGCGCCGCTGTCGTGGCCCTCGCCGCCGCGCTGACGCCGCCCAGAAACACTCACGCGAGCGCGGGCTGCGGGCGAGAACATGCATGGGAGGTGGCGGCCCGATGCAGGAGGTGAGATCGAGGCCTTGATGGCAAATGGCGGGTGTGAAGAAGACTTTGGCGGCCGCGGTTTAACAGTATGGGTGGGCGTTGAAGTGACCCGCG
Organism: Phytophthora niederhauseri; assembly: GCA_024679275.1. Taxonomy (NCBI): domain Eukaryota; phylum Oomycota; class Peronosporomycetes; order Peronosporales; family Peronosporaceae; genus Phytophthora; species Phytophthora niederhauseri. Next base: position 5,824 of record JAIKVH010001108.1, read on the forward strand.
TCCGTGTCTTCGTCGCCGGTGTTAAACTGCGCGCGGCGGCGGCGAAGACACGCGGCGCATCGTCGGAATGGCTGACGAACTGCCGGGGGGAGATAAAAGGATGACCTTGGGATGGCTTCCTGCAGGCGCTGAGGTATCGGCTGCGTAGGGCGATGGCTAATAGCAGAGCTGCTCAGCGTTTCTCCTGCAGCACAGCTTGGTACACGGAGCATTCCCAGTGCTACGGTGAACGGTGGCCAGGGCATGGAGCTACTGCATGTGTTGGCTGCAACTCGTGTCGATCCGGCACCCGCGGCTCGCGTGAGTGGGGATTTGTTGTTCGTATACACATCACGGTCGTAAGCGCTTTGATGACATCGTGGTCGAACAAGTATGGCTGTAGTATGGCGTGCCACAACTCTTGGATGTCGACCGTCGCTGCTATCTCGGTCAATAGCATTGCCAGGGGCCAACGTAGCAAAGTTTTCCTCCTCAATCACCAAAGAGCAATCGTAAGTCCTGCGCATTTATCTGGATCTGCACTACCAAGGACTGAAAGCGGCGTAGCTATATAAGCACGAAGTCTATAACTTTTCTTTCGGCACTGTCACGTTCGAAAGATATCCATACTTGACAAGCTAACAAGCTTCATGACCCCTGCCTGTACAATACTAGCAATTCCGGTCCAGCAGACCGCCATCGCCACCGTACACAACACTTCCAACCCACCCCAAATCAATGAAAGTCTAGATGATCTCGTTATGATCGCAAAGGCCATCCACTTCCAGGCTCTAACCCCTTCATACTACTACACCTTCACCGCACCTCCTCGTTGTCCTCCTCCATGGCGCCCATGAGCTGCCGCAGCTCTTCCCACAGCTTCTCGCGGGCTTCCCCCTCCAGGGCCCCGTCCAGCTTGGCGCTGCGCTCCTGGCCGTCCTTGGCGAACCAGACCTGGACGATGTGCGTGACCGTCCAGCTTGGCGCTGCGCTCCTGGCCGTCCTTGGCGAACCAGACCTGGACGATGTGCGTGTCCCCCTCGGGCAGCGGCAGCGCGTGCTTGTCCTCGAGCCAGACGGGAGGCCCCTTGGCCACCAGGCGCCGCAGCTCCGCCTTGCAGTCCGCCTCCTGCACCTTCTTCATGAACGTGTGGAACTGCGAGCCCAGCAGCTGCTCCACCACGTCCGCGCAGAAGAGCGCCGGGTGCCACAGGCCGCTGGGCGCCGTCTGGAACTCGCAGTAGTTGCCCTCCTCCTCCGTGATGTCGTCCATGGTCGCCATGCACTCCAAGCCCGCCGGGGGCGCACCATGGCTCGTCGACATGGCTCTGCTGGAAGGGTTTCTATACCGTAATCTAGGTGTCAAGTGTCACCCCCCACCTACAGGCAAATCTCAAGATGAGGATAAAAGCGATGGTTGGATACATGTACCCGTTTTGTGGTACAATCCACTTCAACTTGGCAAGGATACAGCTACCAGGTAATGCCGTTGGAGACGTTTCTTTGAGAGCTGCTCCTTGTGTCGTAGTCCGTCATGGGCCATTGTTTGCTTTGATCCAAGCTCAGCATTTTCAAACTTGCGCCTAGACGCGATGGCTGGGTTGACACAAGAGGAGAAATCGCACTACGGGTCGACACATATTGCGCCTAGACGCGATGGCTGGGTTGACACAAGAGGAGAAATCGCACTACGGGTCGACACATCCGACGCTATGGCATCACAATAAGCACGACCCTAACGGGTTGTGCAAGTGGGCGAAAGAAATCTACAGCGGCCGAAAGGAAGACTTCGCCTCGCTGGAGTGGATGCAGACGCACTGCGAAGCAAAACTTACACTGGAGGCGATTGAGGCTGCGGCGAGAGTAAAGAACGTCGCTATCTTGAAGTGGCTCCCTGACAGCATGAACACAATGGATGAAGCAGCGAGCAGAGGCCGCCTCACTGTCGTTGAGTGGCTGCACGAGAACCGCTACGAGGGCTGTACGAAGGCCGCGATGGATGGAGCTGCAAGAAATGGCTGCCTTAATATGGTGGAATGGTTGCACGCAAACCGCTTCGAAGGATGCACTAAAGCTGCAATGGATGGTGCTGCAAGCAACAACCATCTTGCTGTGGTGCAATACCTGCACACCTACCGCTACGAAGGTTGTACGACAGCGGCGATGGACGGAGCTGCAAGCAACAACCACCTTCGTATGCTGGAATGGCTACACGCAAATCGATCCGAAGGCTGCTCCACGGCTGCGATGGCTGGAGCGGCGAAGAATAACTATCTCCCCATCGTCCAGTGGCTCCACAAAAATCGCTCTGAAGGGTGCACCACGGCCGCAATGGATGAAGCGGCTGGGAATGGCCAGCTCCAGGTTGTGAAGTGGTTGCATGGGAATCGCGCCGAGGGGTGCACTGCGGCCGCGATGGATTTGGCGATAATGAATGGCTACGCCTACGTGGTCAACTGACTGCACAACAATCGCTCGGAGGGCTGCACTGCTGCAGCGATTGACCACGCCGCTGGTCAAGGACGCCTCGGTGCGGTGAAGTGGCTACACGCGAACTATTCACCAGGGTGCAGCTCGGCAGCAATGGTTAAGGCGGCGTCAAATGGCTATCTAGAAGTGGTCAAGTGGCTGCACTCAGAGCTGGACCAGCCATTGTCGAGTGCTGCGATCACTACTAGAAGTGGTCAAGTGGCTGCACTCAGAGCTGGACCAGCCATTGTCGAGTGCTGCGATCACTGCTGCGGCAGTTAGTGGCCACCTGGAGGTTGTTGGATATCTCCACGCACACAAAATTGAAAGATGCTCGGCCGACGCTGTCATCGCCGCCAAGAAAAACGGACAAGCGGCTGTCGTGAATTTGTTACTGAAGTGTGAAGGGTGTCGAGAAGCGTACAAGATGACAATCGAAGGAGGCAAGGCGTTTGGCTGGCAGGAACCGAAGAAAAAATCATCCGCGTGGAACCTATTTTAGTTTGCAAGCGATTGCATTTGATTTTGAAAGAAAAAACTAGGTCCCCGCGAAGGCTGGGATAGGAGAGTTTTGATATAGATCCCTTCCTTTTATTTTTTTATTATATTTTTCTTATTAGCTACGGCGCGCTCGCGCCGCAGCATCTGCGAAACAGGCGTGACTCGAATTCTGTGCTAGAACGGATATAACAAGGAGATCCGAATACGAGTCGTTGTGCCCAAGTTTATCCATTAAAAACGTGCTTGCATGTATAATCTTCGATAATGTGGAGCTGATGCAGTTAGACAACGAGCACGAGGGATTGCCAACGAAGTGGGAAATGTTCAAAGAAAAACGGACACAAAGCTGTCGTCGATGGGTTACTGAAGTGTGAGCAATGCCGAGCATCTACACTAGCTGTTCACGATGACAAGAGCTGGAGCAGGAGAAGAAAACGTTCGGGTGGAAACTGTTTAGCTAGCGCAACTTGCACTGTAGCTTCATTAATTTTGACAGAAGCAAACCGAATGTGTTGTCACGAATCTGTACCGAGAATGACACAGCTTTGCAAAAGCCCATCGGCAGTTTTCATTCAGTGATCTGCTATTGAAGACGATAAAAGTTCTTTATCAAGTTGAATTGATTGATTTGGTTAGCAACCATTTTTCAAACCCAACTAACAAACTAATGCTCCGTCTCGAATTGCCGACATAGATGCTTGTCGGCACTCTCCACACTCCAGTAACGAGAAACTTGTCAGCCAAGTAAGTACTGTGGCTCGCTTCTTTCTCGTCAAAAGCCAAGAAAACGCTTCGCAAAACGTTAGAAATAGTCTTCCACTCGCCGTTTAGATATTTTCGAATTCGCCTCTGTCTGGATCAACACACGACACGATGCCCGCTTTGTCACCATGGGAACAAAACTACCACCAGCTCGCCAAACCGGCAAAATGGCATCGCTATAAGCACGACCCTGATGGTTTTTGCAAGAGTATCATAGCCAAAACCGGCAAAATGGCATCGCTATAAGCACGACCCTGATGGTTTTTGCAAGAGTATCATAGCCTTATATATAGACTTCCAAGATATACAAAAGCTCGAATGGATTCAGGCTCACTGCAAGGCCAAGATAACAGCAGAGGTGATGGATAATGCTAAAGCTCGAATGGATTCAGGCTCACTGCAAGGCCAAGATAACAGCAGAGGTGATGGATAATGCTGCTGCGGCAGGTAAGCTCCGTATGATTCGGTGGCTTCATGGAAACACCAGCGCAGACTTCACCGTGGCGGCAATGGATAACGCTGCGAGCAAGGGACGTATCGACATCGTTAAATGGTTGCATGAACACCGTTATGAGGGCTGTACGCAGGCTGCGATGGATGGAGCTGCAAGTAATGGATTCCTTTCTGTGGTGAAATGGCTACACAAGTACCGCAACGAAGGCTGCTCCACTGCTGCGATGGATGGAGCGGCGAAGAATGGTCATCTTTCCGTCGTCCAGTGGCTCCACAAAAATCATTCTGAAGGGTGCACCACAGCGGCAATGGATGGAGCAGCCGGAAATGGCCGTCTTGACGTTGTGACGTGGTTACATCGGAGTCGCACCGAGGGGTGCACCACCGCCGCGATGGATTCGGCTGTGATGAATGACCACGCGCTGGTGGCTCGATGGTTATGCAGTTACCGCTCTGAAGGGTGCAGTGCTGCTGCGATGGACTACGTCGCTAGTCAAGGACGTCTGAGTTCGGCAAAGTGCTGCGTGCGAACGTTTCGGCAGGGTGCAGCTCGGCTGCAATGATGAAGGCGGCGTCGAAGGGCCATCTCGAAATGGTCA
>JAIKVH010001109.1:0-10583 GCA_024679275.1 Phytophthora niederhauseri
CATAGAGCAGCAAGACAACGTACTTGCAGTCGTAGAGCGGAATGTCATAGCCAATGTGCTCGTAGCACAGCAGGTCCTGCGAGATGCGGAACACGAGCAGCGCCAGCGCCAGACAGCCCGGGATCAGGTAGAACTCCAGGTTCTTGTACGGGTCACGCTCAGCGTTGATCTCGAGGTAGCGGTGGCGCTCCTTCTCGATCTCGTCAGCCAGTTCCTGGCGGAAACGCATGATCTCGCTACGACGGCCCATGCGCGCGCCGTCGTCGAACACGTCCATGGCCCCCTGCAAACACGCCTTGTGATGCGCCTCCAGCTCCTGCACGGGGACGTACTGGCACTTGGAGCCCGCAACCTTCTCCATCTCGCGCTTGTATTTCAGCAGAGCCTTGTCGCGCTGGTTCACGTTGTTAGCCTCAGCGGTGGCCTCCAGCAGCGTCTTCGCTTCCGGGAAAATGGACGCCTCGCGGAACAGGCCCGCGTACGTCTTGATGTACGTGAACAGCTCGCGCGAAGAAAATGGACGCCTCGCGGAACAGGCCCGCGTACGTCTTGATGTACGTGAACAGCTCGCGCGACGTCACCGTAACCCCGTGGATCTTCTTGGGGAACAGGTTGGCCGGGTCGAACAGGTCGTCCAGGTACGCCGTCAGCAGCTCCAAGAAGCGGTTGTCAATGGCTTCCACGGACCCATCGTACTCGCGCTCCGTAACCGCGTGGCCAGGGTGGGGCAGCAAGAAGCACGCAGAAAATGGACGCCTCGCGGAACAGGCCCGCGTACGTCTTGATGTACGTGAACAGCTCGCGCGAGGTCACCGTAACCCCGTGGATCTTCTTAGGGAACAGGTTGGCCGGGTCGAACAGGTCGTCCAGGTACGCCGTCAGCAGCTCCAAGAAACGGTTGTCAATGGCTTCAACTGATCCATCATACTCGCGCTCCGTAACCGCGTGGCCAGGGTGGGGCAGCAAGAAGCACGCGACCTTCTCGAAGCACGAGCTGATCTGTTCACGGGTGTCGGCCAGGTCCTTCTGCTTGCGGGACGACAGCAGCTCCACCATGTACTGCTCCATGTCCTCGCGCTTCTCGTCCAGCGTCTGGTTCCGGGAGAAGTCCTGCCAGTCACGCACCAAGAAGTCGAGGCGCTGGAACGGGCGCGGGCGCTTGGGGGTCGAGTCGTCGTCGTCGTCCTTGTCCTCGTTCTCCTCCTTCTTCTCCTCGTCGCCCTTCTCACTCACCGTCGACGTCGACTTCTCTAACGCGGCCGACGCCGCGCGCTGCAGCATCTGCTGCTTGTCACTCAATGAAGACGACGACTTGGTGTCTCCGAAGAGCGCCATCCTGCCGTACTCGGTGAACAGCGCGAGGTGCTGCAGGTTGTCCTCCTGCACCCGCTTGTCCACGTTGTAGATCTGGTACGAGCTCAGCAGCGTGCTGAGCCCGAAGATGCTGGCCGTGAGCATCTGCGACGTCTCCGAGTCGAACATGCCCTGCGTGTCGATCAAGAAGACGGCGATGTCCTCGCCCGTCTGGCTCTTGCGGATGAAGGGCGTCTCCCACATCCAGATGCCCGTCGTGTTGCGCTTGCGGCCGGCGCGCCACGAGAAGCCCTTCTCGCCGTGGGTCTGCTCCACGTTCGAGTTGCCCTCGAGCTTGGCCTCGCCGCTGCCGGCCACGCCCTCCATGACCCAGGCCTTCCAGACCTCCGTGGCCTCGTCGTCGGCGCCGTCGGGCTTGAGCATGCGCCCGTGGCTCGCGTGCCGCAGGTAGCGCAGGAACAGGTCCAGCACGAAGCTCTTGCCCGTGCGGAAGGCCCCCACGACGGAAAAGATGGCCACCTTCATGTCCTCCGGCACCTGGTGGAAGATGCGGCGCAGCGCCGCCTCGTCCAGCGTGAAGTTGGTGCCCTCGTCGTTGATGCTCACGATCTGCCGCGCCTTGGGCAGCTCCTTGGCGGGCTCCAGCGCCACGGGCGCGGGCGGCGGCAGCGAGGACGCGCGCGGAGAGGAGGGGGGCGACGGCACGGGGGAGCTCATGGCGGGGGGAGGGAGGGAGAGTCTATGGGGCAAATGCTACGCTATGCGGGACGTGGTGATGATGATCTTCTTGTTCTCGACTGATCTGCACTGTAGAAAAAGCTGATACTTGTCGCGTTGGGACGAGATTGGTTGAAATGGAGCGGATACGACGATGTGATTGGACGAAGGGGTGGCTGGAATAGTGGACGGTGGGTGACGTATGTGAGGAGATGGCTACACTTGATGGACGCTTGAGTTTTCTAGCTGGTGTTGGATGGCAAAGCAGCTAACAGGGGAAGGTTGCCATTTGGTGGCGCTATATGTGGCGGTGGTGTTATGCCTACGCTGTGAAGTTTGGATCTAAGCCCAGAAGCTCAGGGTGGCGATGATCAGCAGCGTCGCTAGTGGAGACCAAGTTGAAGTCGCTGCTGCCGTCGACGACTCGAGGCGGGAGCCGGCGGCGAGGCACGCGCTGAAGTCCTCGGGCGTCGTCCACCACATCATGGAGCAGAGGTACCAGGTGAGGCACACGGAGTCCTCGCACGCGCTCTGCTGGTACGACCGCGCCTGCGAGTTGTAGTAGTACTGCTGCACGAGCGTCGCGTCGGTGGCGGCGTCCACGATGAAGCGGTTCATCTCGGACCACGACAGCGAGCTCACGTTGTACGCGCTGCTGGCCTTGAAGAGCAGCTGCCAGTCGAGGTCCGAGCTGTTGTCGCTGGAGATATTGGTGCCGTAGACCGCGAAGTCCAGGAGCTCGTACGTGCCAGCGTCGAAGTCCCAGACCATGAAGGCCGGGTTGTTGTAGAAGATGGGGGAAATGGCGGCCGACGTGAACAGAGGCACGAGCTGCGAGCTCTGGGCCTCGTCATCGTCGGCTGCGATGACTTCGTCGGGATCTTGCGCCTCCATGTCCGAAGTGAGGGGCAGGCGGAACTCGACGCTGTGCGTGTGACCGAAGATCTGCGCCTTGATGACATCCGCGTACTGGGTCACGATCTCCTTGTACTCGGCGATGTACGAGGCCTCCCACATTGGCGAGCCGTCCTGCGCGTCAATGATCGGCGGGATGTGACCAGCGATGTACGCGTACTTGCCGCCGTTGCGCAGTCCCGACAGCGTGGCGTTCAACCAGGCAAACTGAGCGAACGGGTCCGTCTCGTTCGAAGTGTCCGGGGAGTGCTTCGGCTACACAGCAACAAAAGGTTAGTTCCTAGCAACGAGCGGAGGAAAAGCAAAACTTGCTTACAGAGTATGGCACCGTGTTGAGTGTGAGCAGCAGGAGGTTCTCGTCGAGATTGTACGACAAGTAGCCGCGGGTGTTGAGGTCCTTGAGGTTGGACGCGTTGAGCGAGTCATTCCAAGCCGGAGACACGACTTCGATCGTCGGGTTCTCCTCGGAGGTGGGGTCCGTCACGTTCATCGTGTAGTCTGCAGCAACAAGTACAACACCGAAGGTTAGCTGCATCATTGGCAAGGAGAGGAGGAGGCGGAAACGTACTCTTCACATCGGTATCACCGATAATGGCTGTAGCGTTGAGCGTCTGGTTGCCAGAGCCAGAAAAGTACTGGGCCATGGTCTCCACGTTGATAAATGGCTGTAGCGTTGAGCGTCTGGTTGCCAGAGCCAGAAAAGTACTGGGCCATGGTCTCCACGTTGATTTTCACTGCCTCAGCGAGATACTCATCCGATGGATCGCCATGGACAGCGTGGTCTCCCGTGTACAAGAAGAAGGCCGGGTTGGGGAGAAGTTGCTGCGCGTACTCAAGCGCAGACGTCAGCAAGCTGATAGGAGCGTCGTAAGTTGGGGAGAAGTTGCTGCGCGTACTCAAGCGCAGACGTCAGCAAGCTGATAGGAGCGTCGTAGCCGTACTGGATCGGAATCTCGGCGGACTCATTCGCGTCCAGGGACTCCGAGATGTTGAGGTGGACGTCGGAGAAGTGGAGGATGTGTTTGACGCTCCCGACTTCTCCTTCGCCAACGCTGCTGCCATAGCTGCCGCTTCCCACAGTCCCGTTCTGCTCTTGCGAGCCCGAGTTGTCCTTCACACTGGTGGAAGTGATCTTGCCGCCTGACATGCTTGGCGTTTTAGCCTCGACAGCGAATTGAGGTGCCGCTGTCAGCATTAGGAGCGTTGGTGCCAGACGTAGGGAGCGTTGAAGTGCAGTAACCATGGTCAAGACGGGGGCCGCGCAGGGGCGTGTTGAGAGTGATGAGGAGTTAGCAGTGGAGAGGAAGTTGAGTAATGACCTCGGCGAGTTAGCACTGCGCCCGAATATCGCCTTGGTGTACATGTATGTATGTACATGTTACCACGGTGGATGATGAGACAGGAAGGTCCCCAATAACTTTGGCGATACAGCCATCATGTCATTTCCAGAACGAGCTGTGAATATTCGTTATGTGCGACTTCAATGGCTCGCCGCACGCATTGCTGGTGATAGCTTGCCTGAGGCCACAAGTCCGAGGTGATCCTTGTAATGAAATGCAACTCGGAGCACTTGTTGGCGGCTGATTGGGATCAAGTTGCAGTCGCCCAGCTACGAGGAGCACCCTTGGAGATACCCTAAATCGGTTATCGTATGGATAACCTATCGTGTCTGTTGTCCTGGAAGCGCCTACTGGCGCTGCTGCCACTCCCTTCTTCTGATCGTGACCGTAGACGTCGAAAAGGTTCGAGCGCCCTGCAGTTGGCCATGCTTCTGCTGCGCATTCGTATAAGAACGGGAACTTCATGTTGCTCGCTGACCGAAGCGCTGCGACTTGTCCTTCACACACACCACGACACCGAATACTGTACGTCTCACCAGAACCCTTACAGACACGATTGATGCAATAAAAGTCATTAACTTGTATCTGCAGAGGAGCTACAGTACAGGCGCGAATTAATTATTAATTACGCAAGGTGACTAAAGTGACAAAGGTTCAAGCATTATTATAGCAAGTGGACGCGAAAGCAAAGTAACTTCCAGCCAGCATAACGTTTGACGCCTCCAAAGGATGCAACTTTAGCGTCAAGTGTTCGAGCAGCGAAAATCTGGCTGGCGAATTCCTCCAGGACAGACACTTCAACGTATGGCGGTCCGCCATTGTAATGCAAGCCGGAGCTGAGATCGTCGAGGATTCACTCGAAACTTGTCGCCAACTTGGCGACCAACAACAATGTACATGCGCATGAACTGGATGCTCCTCAGTTTGTGGGGTGCCTGTACTACAGACGCCCCAGCGAGTATTAATAACATGTAAGCTTATGTGGAGGCTGTGACCTCCTCCCTTGTGTCTCCGGCTGAGTGCTGCCGAAGTCTGCCTCGATGTGTCGCGCGAAATCGCGCATGGCTGCACTCGACCAAAATTTACGACACGGCATGGGGAGGACCAACCTAGCCTTGCACACTGATCTTGAAGTGGAGAGTCAGTAAAACCTGCATACTTCGGCATGGCCTTCATTATATTCCATATCAAGGTTCAACACTGGTTGAACCGGTAGATTGTAAGAAGTAATTGCAATATCAAATAAGAGCATCTTGACAAAAATGCGTCATAGTCGATATTGAAACTGAAAAGTGATAAATTACAACCGCATAGAGGGTTATCGCCGTCGAGTCAGATGTTTTCCCGGCACTCGACCAGCTTGGCAATTGACGCATAGAGGGTTATCGCCGTCGAGTCAGATGTTTTCCCGGCACTCGACCAGCTTGGCAATTGTTGCCTTTTTGAGACTCGTCGTTCAGATGGGAGTCTTTCATTTCGCACTGGCTACGGCAGTGCTCCATGCGTTTGTATCGGTTTGGCTCGCTTTGCAGGCCCATGAAAAGGGCCTCTTCCTATCCTCGGCTTATCCTCAGCTTTGCCCGCGCGCGGACTGTCCCCGCTTTCGAACCAGCATGGGCGCTTAGCTAACAGACAACCAGTTCATTCTGCAATTGGCTCAAGACCGACCGACACTTCGCTCGATCAACGGACCACCGCAGCCTACAGAGCGATAGCAGCTCTGTCCCTACAGCAGCAACAACAACAGCAAACAGCACCATGGTTAACATCCGCAACGCCTTCACCTTTGGCTGTGTGGCCCTTGTGGCGTCCGTGAGCGCCTTCAGCGAGGAGCACCGCACGCTGCAGGCGGTCAACTTCCGCTCGGAAATGCTGGACGCCATCAACGCTGTCCGGAAGACGGAGGGCCTCAAGCCCATGTGCCTCAACGAGATGCTCATGGACGCGGCTCAGAACCAGGCGAACGACATGGCCGACGGCAACTTCATCAAGAGCACGGGCTCGGACGGCTCGACGCCCAAGCAGCGCGCCGCGGACCAGGGCTTCAAGGCGGCCGAGGTGACGGAGGTCGTGGGTGCCGGCTACAGGACGGCGTCGAGCATTGTCGCCGCGTGGGCGAAGGCCTCGAGCGCCAAGAGCACGCTGCTCAGCAAGCACAACGTCATGGACGCCGCGTGGGCGAAGGCCTCGAGCGCCAAGAGCACGCTGCTCAGCAAGCACAACGTCATGGGCCCCGGCTACACGTTCGACAAGACGCGGAAGTACGTGCACTTCTGGGCTGTCGACTTCTCCACCGGCGAGTGCGGCGATGGAACCGCCGCGGGTGGAGCTGGCGCCGCTGGATCCTCGAGCGGAAACGGCGCCGGCAGCGTCGAGTTCCCCGAGTCGGGCAGCGGAGCCCCCGCGCCGGCACCGGCACCGGCACCGGCACCGGCCAGCGGCGACGAGAGCGACAAGGACAGCGACAAGGACAGTGACAAGGACAGCGGAAGTGGATCGGCCCCCGCTCCCGCTGGAACCCCCGCCGTCACTCCGGCCCCGGCTGGCAGTGGGTCCGAGACGCCCGCTAGCGGTAGTGGAGCCGAGCCCCCCGCCGTCACGCCGGCCCCGGCCGGTAGTGGGTCCGAGACGCCCGCGAGTGGATCCGGTGAACCCCCCGCTGCGGCTCCTGCTGCTGGCACGCGTGCTCCTGCTGCCGCGCCTGCTGCCACGCCTGCCCCCGCTGAAGAGGAGACTCCCGCAAGTGGAGCGGGTACGCCTCCTGCGGCAGCGCCGGCAACGACTGAGGCGCCTCAGACTGAGTAAGCACGTAGCATGGAATTACCAGGCGTATTGTGGTAGCTCTGTGTATGTTCGTCGTAAAATTCATAATGCTAGATCAGGGTTTCCTAAGATAGTATTGCCAGTTTTAGAGAAAAAAAAACTTTGCTAAATTAGATGCTTGATCGTCTTCCTACGGCAGTCACTCGGCCCAAACCTTGGGACGTGGTTCAGCTCGATTGACTTTCATGCACTTGTGTGTGTCACTCCGTGGCTACAAAACTTCCCTCAGTCAAATCACTCGGAAGAACTTGAAAACGTGCACATTCAAAATAGGGATGCCGCAACGCCGCGACGCGTTGTTGCTTCACTCTGGCACCGAGGAGTGAGCTTCGAGTCCTGAGGCAGCAGCATGCTTTTTCATGGGCGTTTTTGCGGGCGTACCAAATGTTCCAAACGAGTCAGTAAAAGTATACTTCGCGTCGTCTTCGAGCTTCATGGTCGCGATGCTGTCAAACACCCACTGTGATCATCGAAAAGGGGAAACGCACAATCAGTCTTTTGTTCACCAACGAGTCACTGTAGTGCCAGAAACCAAACCACATACCTTGGAGGTGACAACTCGCATTCCATTCCGTTGGGCTCGCCGAAACAGCGAAGCATCGCCGCAGATGCAAATGTCAGCTACCGATATCTGTTTGCAAATCTGCAATACGAAACAGCAGCAACACGATAAGCAAAATACTCCAGTAAAGAACGCACGGCGGCACGACAGAATTTACCTCTCCACCGGAAACCTGGATTAAAGATTGGAGAACTTCGCGAGACGGCTCCACGTTAGACCCGACGAAGAACTTCATGCCCTTGAAAATCTGCCGAGATTCGGGGTGCTCGCGAGAATATTTGTTAGCGAACATCGTCAGCTCAAAGTCTTCTTCTGGCAACCAGCGTTCCTGTTCTAGCGATGAGAACGCCCAGTCTTCAGTCACAATCCAGGCGCCACGAGCAATTGCGAAGAGCACCTTAATGGTGCGTCTTGCATCCTTCCCCACAATAAGGTGCGTTACGCCAGCCGCGTAGTCCACACTCTTTACCACACGCGCTTTACGATGTCCGTCTTCATTGGCCATGTTGGCGTCGATAGCGTGAATAGCACACTGAAGAACCCCACGCGCCTCTGGACCAACCCCCGTAATACCGATGACGTTGCGCGGAATCTTGCGTGGTGTCGTTCTGCTAGATGTGCTAGAAAAACTCATCGCCATGGGAATGGGGGTTGAGTCTAGGTCCCGATATTTCCTGCTGAACCCCGAGACTGATCCTGGTGTTGCCATGAGCTTGCAGTCCACAGTATTCTCCTTATTGTTATCACGCCGAGCCTTCTTCACAACTGGGGTCGTTAAAGTGTTGAGGGAAACTGGAGGACGAGCTCGCTTTTTGGCGGCGCTCTGCGTCATCTTCATGGCACTAGAGGGAGTTGCTGACGTTGGAAGCTTCCGTGCAGCTTTTCTCGCTGCAGGCTTCTTCAATGGAACGTCAGTCGATACTGAGGCACTAGCCAGTGATGTGCGTGTTGTTTGGCCAGATGAGGAGCTTCGAGCAGTTGTAGATGTCCTTGTTGTTTGGTCCGACGTGGAGCTTTGGGCAGTCGTTGATGTGCGTGTTGTCAGTAGATGTCCTTGTTGTTTGGTCCGACGTGGAGCTTTGGGCAGTCGTTGATGTGCGTGTTGTCAGATCCGATGTGGAGCTTTGAGTAGTCGTTGATGTAAGTGTTGTCTGATCCGACGTGGAGCTTCGAACAGTCGACGATGCGCGAGTTGTTTTATTCGACGCGGAGCCTCGAGTGGCAGGGCTCTGCGTTCTTGATCTGATCACGGGACATTGTTTTATTCGACGCGGAGCCTCGAGTGGCAGGGCTCTGCGTTCTTGATCTGATCACGGGACTAGAAGTAGAGCTTCTGGTCGTTGTTCGAGTCACTCTGGCTACGGCAGGGCTCGGACTCCGCATCTTCGCAGCCGAACTTGCAGTAGCTCGAGTCAAGGATCGCGAAACTCTCTCTAGCAACGAGGGACTGCTGGAAGGCGTCTTCATTTTGGTAGCAGAGCTCGGGGCGCTTGATTTCCTCTTAGAAGGAGGGGTCTTAGTTCGCTGCGTTGCTGAAGCTGGAGTAGCCAGCTTTCCGGGAGTTGCAGGAGCTGGAGTAGTCTGCGTCCCGGGTGTAGCAGAAGCTGGAGTAATTGCAGCAGGGGTGGCTGGTGTCTTCGGGGAATCAGCCACAGTGCTTGCAACAGTTGCAGGCGAAGCCGTAGCAATGCTGTCAGCTACTGGAAATTTAGCTGAGCCTCTCGCAGCGCGGCAGTCTGTGCAAAACCTGCGTGTTCGCGGGTTCGAGCACCCGCACGCTGCGCACGACCAGATTCCAGATTTCAGCGTCAGTCCGCTACCATATGTCAGAGAACTCCTGTTGCGACGCCTCAATTCCCGCGCTGTTGGGGTCTTCTTAGCGCTGTTATCATCAGGTGTACCAATACTGAAATCCATGCTGCTTGTAGTAGGAGTGCTGCTCGATCCTGACAAAGGCCCCGGAGATTTCTGCTTCCTCTCAAGCGGGGCCGGTGACGGCTGACTCGCCTGACTGTCCATAATCACAATCACCTCGTTCCTCCGTGCTTCTGTCTCCTCCTCCAGTTCATTTTCCGATTCGCTCTCAGCCACAATTCCACTCGCTTGCGACGCTGTAATTTCGTCCTCATCCTGTTGTGTCGGCGGTCCGTTCAACGTCTTTCTCCGCTTTGCCGACGAGCTCAATTTCTTTTGTCGAATAGGCTGGGTCGGCGTACTCAACACTATCGTCTCGGGGATTTGCTCTGTCGTACCCAGCATTTTCAATATAGCGTCCGAAGTCATGGGCTCCATCGAGTGCGCGCGCCGCTTCCGTCTCGCTCCATTCAGTGCCTTGTTAATCTTCGGCGGCGGCGTCGAAGGCGGCGCTACGTTGTCATTAGTCCCAGCATCTGTTTTCTTGGTGTTCGTCGTCTTTGTCGCGTTATCTACTTCCCGCGTCTCCGAGGCTCCGTCCGCCGCCTTGGGCGCGTCCGCGCCGAGCGACTGCCGCCTCTTGAGCTTGGGCTTGGCTGTACTCGCGGCTGCCTCCACTGAGTTCTGCTGGCTCACGGGGAAGAACGGGCGCTCGTCCATCCGCTTCTTGCTCACGTAGCAGGCGTTGACCCATAGCTGCGACACGATCTTGAGCTCGTAGCGTGTGGCCGCGGCCGCCATGGAGCCGCCGCCCGCCTGCCACTTGGCGATCTTGGTCTTCCACACGGGCGTGAAGTGGCTCAGCACCATGTGCGTGAGCTTGGGCGTGAAGCGCTTGACCGTGGACGCGCCCAGCTCGCGCAGCTTGCGCGCCACGACGTCGCTGCAGTCGATCTGCGCGTCGGCGCCCACGCGCACGTCCACCATGGCCACGACGCCCTTGAGCGGGCCGGCGGTGGACGCCGTGCGTGGACGGCGACGCGCTGGGGCGGCGGAGG